>APFE030095899.1:0-12255 GCA_000404065.3 Pinus taeda | reverse complement strand
CGACATGTCTTTGTTCTGGGGTTGACGTGTCTTAGTGTTTTGGGGTTCTCTCAGGAATGAGGAATTAAGCCTCCATGGTGCTCCCGTGTGTGGGGCTGATGGTTACCGTTTCAGTTTTGGGTCCTCCCCTGCGAGGGATTGATGTTTGTTGGTCTGGTTGCTAGTTTCCCCTGGGTGGGAACTTTCATGGTCCTCCCCTGCGTGGGAATTTTTGAGTTTTTTAGCACGCAAGGCCAAAGGGTTGAGCCTGTGTGCCAGTATCTATGGCAGTAGGCTCCCGCTGTAAAGCCTGCACAATAACTGTATCTTCATCTTTTGTACATAATAGAATAGCCTAATTCAAAATATATATATATTATATTATATATAATATATATTATATAGAGAGACTATATATATACTATATTATATAAGATAAAAAATAAATAAAAAATTAAAAATAAAAAATAACTATATAATATAACACCAGATTATTTCTTTATATTATATAAATATTATTCAATATTATAAATAATAATGTAAATTCCCTAATATTGATGATAGTATTTGCTTATTTATTTTATAAATAATTATATTGTTATCCATATATAATAATAATATAATATTATTATAATATTTGTTGACACCTACTCATCAGGATTGAGTGAATGTAATTCATGTAAATAAATAATAAGAAATATGAGCAGTCATCAGGAGATGAAGTGAACAGTCTCTCCCTCATGTATATAATAAAGACCAACCTGAGGGAATAATATAAGAATTGATTTGTTTTGAGTTATTGCTTGACCTAACATGCTATCAGAGGTAGCTCCCAAAATTAGTTCTAACTCCCTTCTGCCTGTTTCTTGTAGTCTGTCCATTGCCCCTTGTGGAGTCTGTCTACTGCACTCTCTGTCCCCTCCGCAGTTACTGCCACTGTCTAAACGTTTCTTTATCTACGTCGCTTCTGTGCATAATCATCGTCTGCTATCTTCTACGCATAATCATCATGGCTTCTAGAATTCAATATTGTTGAACACTATTCCTGGATGTTAATACGTATTCTGCATTGAATGATATTGTGGTGAAACCAGTGGGAGCATAACAGAGAGGGACGACTTCGGTGTATTTGCAAATCCATTGCAATGGCCTCAACTTCGAAAGAAACAATGATATGCTGCCAGTCAGGCGCATCCTCCATGGATTTGGCCACTAAGTCCAGAGCATTTTTGAAACCTTAGCTACGCTATGGCAGTAGCCAAGTAAGCAACCTTCTGGTTGGAGAAGATTATAGTCCTATCTATTATATGTTATTGCCATTTGTTTTGAAGGTTCTCTTTGTTAAATAAGAGCATTCCTTGTTTTCTTAAGGGTTTCACTTACGTGGGTGGAGGGCTTAGTACCCACTAAGACCTCTGAGATTCCTGATAAACTGCTCTATTTAAAATTTTGTTTTTTTGCTCTTAAAAGTGTAAGGGGTTATAGCCTCACTGCCTTCGAGCTCAGAGTCTAGCGACAGCCAAGTCTGCTTCAGGGATTCTGGTCACCGGTTTGGGATTCATATTTGGACTCACAGGAATGAATTCAATCCTCTCCATGTTTGTCGTAATTTTCAGAAATAAAGAATATTGTGTATGTGAAGCGCATATAGTGTAGATACTTGAATATTTGCAGAGTTTAGAATTCATGGATGCACAACATTAGTGTTGAAATTTCGAATGGTTCTTGACTTTAAGAAACGTCTGCTACTCGCTTGTAATTCAAACAACATAGAAATTCAAACACTGGTGCCTCCACGCAGGAATGAGGAATGAGGATGTGATATGGTTGAATGTTTTAAAAAGAAAAAAAATTATGTGCATTTCCAACTCAATGACTGATTTCTTGAATGCAACATATATATTGAAGTCTGTTGTATTTTAATACACAGTCTTGGTGTATTACAATCCTAGTGTTGTACATTGAATGATGCCCGTATGTTGAATGCTGCACATATATATTGAAGTCTATTGTATTTACGCTGCCTTAATACACAGTCTTGGTGTTGTAAATTTGCTGTCCAGTTGAATTTGTTGTCCAATCATATCATAATTATATTTCTTTTCCCATTAAGAGTAAAATTTTGCAGTAGAATGTTTTGTTACAGTATGCATTCAATAATGTCCATTGTGGGAATAGTTCTTACAGGCAAAGAGAACTATCCTCAGTGTTCCTAAATGATAAAACATTCCCTCATTTTCAATGAGTTGTGGGAAGGAGTGTGCATTGGAGATGGAGATAAACAGCCAGAACAACCTACATTAGATAAAGAGCTTGCCATTTGGGAAAACAAGAATAGCAAAGCCTATGCATTAATTGCAGCATCTGTAAGTGAAGACGTGAGTTGCCATATTATGCCATTTTCAACTACTTTTGAAGCCTTACAAAAGCTGAAAGAACTCTATGACTCACATTCTGCACTTGAAGTTGTTCAACTCATGATTAAACTCTTCACTCTTGAATTGCAAAATAATGATCCTCTTGCTCTTGAATTTGAGGTTAAGTCTATAATGCATGATATCCAAGCCACTAAAATTGATTTGGATAATCCTCTTATCGATTTTCTCAAGGCACTTTATCCTACTTACTCCAATTATCTTGAGTCATTGCAAGCAAATGGAAATCTTAAAGACATTGCCTTTGACTCTCTTGTGGAAACAATTGTTGAAAGAGAGAAAGCTTTTGGAAAGAATACAGCCCCTGAATCTTCTGAAGAGGTTGTGTGCCTTGCTCATAAAGAAAAGCATCATGCTAAACATTCTTCAAGAGGAAGAGGTGGTCAAAGAGGAAGAAGAAGATATTTCAGAGGTAGGGAGGCAAACATTCTCAAGGAGAAATGGCAGATTTGCACTACATACGGTACAAAATAAATGGCTCACATGATGCCTCTACATGCAGGTTACCATGGGACAAAATTGAGAAGCAAAGAAACCAATAGAAATGTAAAACTGGTGATACGAACAAAGGTAAAGCACCTGAGTCCACTCACTATGTTGTGGCACAATTTAATATTGGAGTAAATGAAGATTTATTTAATGCTTCACTTGCTTCTTGGAAAAATGATCGATTGCTTGATTCAGGAGAAACTTGCGACATGACTCATAGAAAAGATTTTTTTGAAGAATTTACTGACAATGTTGCTGGAGCAACATACTTTGCAGACCAATCAAAAATCAAGCCATCAGGGCTTGGCACAATCAGGCTTAAATTGCCTAGTCTTCTAGACTTTCTTCTGCATCATGTTCTATATCTCCCACGGCCTAAGAGAAACTTTCTTTGCTTGGTCCACATCCACCGGCAAGGTCACTCCATTCATATGTTTGATGGCAAGCTTGAGGTGAGAAAATCACCTGACCAATCACTTGTCATGAGAGGAATAGAAGAAGAAAGGCTTCTCAAGATACAAGGTACCTCTGCTTGTGCACAACATTTCTCATACAATTCTCATTATGAAGAAGGTACACTTCCATCAATTTTAATATGGCATGCTCTATTTGTACATTTCAACTATGACAGCCTCTGCTTGTTGAAGACAAATAGTATTGTTGGTTTTCCTATAATTCCTAGTAAATTTAAGCAATGTGATGCTTGTATTCTAGGAAAACAAAGAAAACAATGTTTTCATGATTCACATTCAAGAGCACATAGAAAACTTGAACTCGTTCATTCAGATGTATTTGGTCTAATGGATGTTCCTTCTACAAATGGAAATAAATATATAATGACATTTATTGATGACTACACTAGAATGTGTTGGGTTTATTTATTGAAGAACAAATCTAATGCTTTTCAAACATTCAAGAACTTTCATCAATGGATAGAAAATGATGCATAATGTCATATTGGGTCTATTCACACTAATCATGGAAAAGAATACACATCAAATGAATTTGAAAACTATCTTTGCAAACATGGGATCAAACATCAAACGACTATGCCTTATAATCCTCAATAGAATGGTGTAGCTGAAAGAATGAATAGGACAATCTTAAATATGGTACGATCCATGCTCTTCATAAAAAATGTAAAGATAATGTTTTGAGTTGATGCTGTTCTATGTGTTGCAAATATAAATAATAGATGTCCATCTAATGCTATTAGAAACAAGACTCCGTATGAAATTTGGTATGGGCATGTTCCTTCGGTAAAGCACTGAGGGTCTTTGGTTCCACCTATTATGCCTTGATACAAAGGTACATAGAAAGAAACTTGGTGCAAGAAGTCGTAAGTGTATCTTCCTGGGGTATTCAAACACCTCAAAAATATACCATTTGTATGATGAAGTCAATAAAAAGTTTGTTATATCAAGAGATGTATTTTTTCTTGAATCATCCAAAACTGACAATGTTGTTGAGCGGAAACTTGATCCCTTGGATAGATTCGCAAACGAAAAATCATTTCAAGAATTTGATAATCAGATTCCACATCTTGAAGGGGGGATTCCTATACTAGATCAACATGTGGAATCTTCTTCTGAAGAACACTCTCCTCCGCATGAACCTCTAACAAGGGATGATGCTTTAAGTGATGTAATTGATATAATTGGGAGACTCAATCTTGATTCACTCCCAACTCAATCAACGGAGCAGCCTGGACCATCTGAGAAAGGTCCCCCAAAGTGGCTGATAAAGACACTCGAAAGTGTTCATCCTAATGAGGTTGGAAAGACAAGAACTCGAAATTCAAACCAACGAAATGGAGGTGATGTAGATGACTCTAATTCACCTATTGATATCGATGTTTCTTATGATTGTGAATTGAATTTGTCTACAGATTTTGAACCAACTTCCTTCAAAGAAGATGCTTCTCATGATGAATGGAAAGAAGCGATGCAAAAGGAATATGATTCCCTCATAAATAACGACACTTGGAAGCTGGTTGATCCTCCATTAGGAACCAAACCAATTGGCTGCAAGTGAATCTACAAGAACAACTATAAAGCGAATGGCTCACTTGAAAAGCACAAAGGTAGGCTTGTGGAAAAAGGTTTTGCATAGAAATAAGGGGTTCATTATGAGGAGAATTTTCCCCCCATATCAAAATGGGCTACCATATGGACACTCTTTGCCCTAGCAGCTTAGAACAGTTGAAAAGTCCATCAAATGGATGTAAAAATTGCTTCCCTGAATGGAGATCTAAAAGAGAATGTTTTTATGTCCTAGCCTGAAGGATTTGCTGTGAAAGGACATGAACATAAAGTATGAAAACTTGTGAAGTCCTTGTATGGCCTCAAATAAGCACCACGAGCCTGGTATGAAAAACTAAGTGAGCATCTTCTGAAACTCAATTTCAAACATTATGATCTTGATAATGCAACTTTATTTGTCAAGAAAGTTGGAAAAACAGTTGTATATCTTGTGGTATATGTAGACGATCTTTTGATAACAGGGAATAATGAAAGCTACTTTGTATCCATAAAGAAGGAATTGGGGAAAAGTTTTGAAATTACTAATTTGGGATATGTTCATTACTATATTGGTATTGAAGTAACCCAACATCTGAAGTCCATATTTCTTTCTCAAGAGAAGTACATTGGAGATCTGTTGAACATGTTTGGCATGGCAGAATGCAACCCTCTTACTACTCCAATGGAAGAAAACTTAAAGCTCACATGTATTGAGGGAAAAGAATTTGAGGATGCAACAAAGTATAGATGGCTTGTAGGAAGTCTCAACTACCTAACTACTACCAGACCAAACAATTTGTTTGCTATTGGAATCCTCTCCAAGTTTATGCAAAAGCCTTGTGAGGGACATTGGTTTGCTGCAAAAAGAGTTCTATGGTACTTGAAGCCAAATCAAGACTTTGGAATCAAGTATACACAGGTGGACGACTTCAACTTGATTGTATACTCTGATTCAGACTTCCATGGAGACAAAGAAACTGGGGTATCTACTTCAGGATATGCTATGAGTCTTGGATCAAGAACAGTCTCCTAGAGATCACGCAAATAATCAATTCCAACAAATTCCACAAGAAAAGCAGAATACGTTGCAACAGTTGAAGTAACAAAAAAAATTATGTGGCTCAGGAAAATTCTTGAATATTTGTAGGGAAAACAAGTACAATCAACTCCACTCATGATTGACAATACTTGTGCAATAAAGTTGGCCAAGAACCCACTGTTCCATGATCGAATGAAGCACATCAATACTAGATATCATCTGATTCGACATCATGTTGAGGCCAAAACAATCCACCTCTGTCATTGTTCCACTAATGAGAAAATTGCAAACATCAATCCATCTCTGTCATTGTTCCACTAATGAGAAAATTGCAAACATCTTCACCAAAACGCTTGGAAGAGAAAAGCTTGAATGGTTCAGATTGATGCTTGGACTCACCAACATCCCTTCAAATTAAGGGGAGGAATGTTAACACCTAATTATCACGATTGGGCGAATGTAATTAATGTAAATAAATAATAAGAAATATCAATAGTCCTCGGGAGATGAAGTGAATAGTCTCTCCCTCATGTATATAATAAAGACCAACCTAAGGAATAATATAAGAATTTATTTGTTCTCTCTCACAAATTATAAATTAATTATTATTATTTTTTTATTATCATTTTATTTAAACTCTTATAATAATTAATTATTATGAGCTATTCTTATTATAATTAAATATATATTAGGTTTATATATTATTATAAATATTTATATAATATTTATATATAATTATATACTTAAATGGGTTTGTAGAATTTTATTATCGCTTACCTTTAAGAATATACAACCGAACTACCTCCACACTGAATAATTATTATTGTGCGTGACATTCAATCCTTATAGGCTCTTCCACTCTATTGGGTAATATGGGTGTGCTTTATAAATGCTATATCTTAGTACCAATATGATATACTATGCTAATTATAGTACACTATGACATTTTAATGAGAGTTATACAAATTGTACACATATTATTTTTTTCAAAATTTTATAAATTTTAAATTATATTTAATTAAAACATTAGACCCATAAATTTTTATATTCAAATACTTCTACACCAATCGGAAAATTTGAAGATTTTGAATATTAATTACAAACCATTTCTGTTTATTACATGTAATTAATATATCGTTATTTTTCAAATTATTTATATTTATATGTACATAGTAAATTAGTGATAGTACTTAGTAAATTTAATAATTTAAAAATTACACAAAGTCAAATTAGCATCATTAACACAATAATAGAAATAATTTTATTTAAAAATAATAAATTTAATTTGGTAATTTAATAAATTTTGAATAAATTTTAATTTTTTTAATAAAACAAAGCAATAACAAATAAAAAAAAAACTAAATAAATTATATCCTACTAACTACCTATATAATAATTAACCTAAAATTTCTAATTCGACATAACTGAATACTTACCCAAAAAAAAGTGAGTTTTCACGGCTGACGATATCGAGGGCTGTCCCGTAGCATTCATCAATGCAGGCTCTGAATTGGCCATCGTCACTTAGTGGAGAAGCCGCAGATACGGAGGAAGAGTATATTACGTGGTTAAAGTTTTTTTGGATAAGTGCTGGTGATATCGATTGATTTGCTCCAGTTTTCATAATATAGATTGTACTATTAAAGTTCCTTAACATAGATTGTAACATTAACGTCCCTCTCTATAGCACCGTTTTTTCTTTGAATTCGCAAAGTTGCTCATGCTAGTGCTTAACAATTATAAACTTGTGCGTCAATGTCTATCAGAACCATGGAAATCATCGATTGTATAACGAATTCTTAACCTACCCGAGAATCGAGGCTGCCATGATCGTAGTTTTCAGGTTTGAAGAGTTTAAACCCGTCCTGGGCTATTTGGAGCACATAATATATTTTGGAGTCCTTTGCGGAGCTAAAGGAATGGTGAGAGGGTTAAAAATATTGGAATTTTTGTAAAAATATAAAAAATTGTTGAGACTGTGTTTGAATTATGTTTTTATAATAAAAATGGATTAATATTATAAAAGAATTCTAAACTATTTCAAGTTATGAAACTTAACCATTTTTAATTAGATGTAAAAAAAATTCTAAATTTTTTCAAAATATGACTCAATTTCCATAATTGTCTGAGCCAAAAAAACATAATCGTTACACTACAGCAATATGTTTAGTTGAATCACAATCCACGGGATAATAATTCTATTAGTTTCAGAGGGCAACACGGGAGCATAAGTCAATCATAGACAGTAGAATAGGATAAAATAACAAATAATTGGATAACAGAAATCACACTTACATTGCATAATAGGGCTTGGCTTTGGCTTGCACTCTAGGTTCAGGAAAATACAAATTTATAGATAAACACTAATCTCATAAAAATTAACTACATATAAATTATAAATTAACTACGTATGAATAAATTAACTACATATGTGTCGTAAGTTTGGCTACAGACTGAGTGGATCTTAAATAGTGATAACTTTCGGGCTAAGCCGCAGTGAGTGCAAATAGTGTTATCAGTCGGCGACCACGTCTTCAATGTCGCCTCACGTTTACTAATATCTTCTTCTTCCTGTCCTCAACCCTATTATAGTCAAACCGTACCATTTTATTCCTCTGCGGCAAGGCAATGGACAGACATATGGGGAGCGTATAATCAAGCCACTCATGAACCGTACCATTTATTCCTCCACGTTGTCATTTTTTCGTCCACAATACGCATGCATACGCTTTCAGTATGTAAATAGGAATACGGTTGACAATTCCATGCATCTTTGAATGGATTTTTTGTTTTCAATTTATTTCTCACTAATTACCATGGTTGTCAACCGTAATGATAAAAAAATATTTTAAATAAGGTTTAAATATTTAATATACAAGATAAGACCATAAATATGTGTCAATATCGCTATTCGGAACCTAAAAATTTGGAATTATTAGTTAGTGAAAAGAGGATGAGTATGTGTGAATATCTTTATCTTCGACAGAAAAATTGGAATTATTAGCTGGTGATTGAGAAAAGACAATGAGCATATGCCAATATCTTTATTTGCAACTTAAAAAATCAATTTGTAATTAAAAAAAAAATAATATTTTAATTTACCATAATTGGTATTGGAATATCAATTTAAGATATAATTGTTAAAGGGAGTTCTTATCTCCAAGTAATTTTTGAATCGATTTGGACTCAATTGTTGTCTGAATTATTTGAATCTAAATAATCATTCCGCTTTCGATAATATTGAGTAGACCATAAAGATGAATTCTTTGAAGAATACCATTTTGATCTCAACGATGCATTCTTGTTGAGTTCATATTAGGATTCTATTTAATAATAAAGGAAAAAAATGGATCATTTATCATGGAAAAGTGTATTAGGCTTAGTATATGATAGGTTAATTAGGACTCTGTCAATTTCTAGAAATTTTTGTGCCAATATGTATTATTAATCTATATAGATCTCAGTTCCACCCCAATGGTTTAAAGATTACATTATATTGTTTTGATAAGAAAACTGAAAAAGAAATAATTGTTAACGAAAAAATACAATAAATACATTCACGCCCGGGCATTTATCAATTGGGAAAAAAATTAAGAGAGAAGGGTTCAAACATTCTATATTCAAATGTGAAATATCAATCGGAATTTGAATACGTACAAATAGTCCGATCAAACGAAATACTTTATGAAATATTTGAAATAGGTTTTTTTTCAAATAGTGTTCGATCCAATTGGGTTATCAACTTATGAATGAATATGAAAATTAGAATGGTTATCAATGAATATCAAAATATAGGAATAAGAGCGACGCCTTGTAATTTCCTTCGGCTTCAATAATCCCCTATTTATTTTGTCACGATATATTTTTTTTGTCGATGAGGCTCGAGGTGTCAATGCGTTTCCCAATCCAAGTATATGAGCCAAACCAAAAAAGAATATATTCAGGTTATTGTCTTTTGCCAAAGGTTTAGTGTTTTTCACACCATACATCGTGGTAAATTATATTTGTTATATTTCTTGATTTTTTATTTCATTACCGCTTATAAAAATATAATAAAGATATGTTTTTTATTAAATATTATTTTATAAAAAATGGTTTTTATTAGTGGTATGAAAATGATATGATATACAGTTTTTAATTAGAAATAATAAATATTATTTATATTTAAAAATTAAAAAATACTAATTACATTTAAAACCAATTAATATTTGATCATAAATAAATATTTCAATTTTTAATTTTAATTTTACCCATCAAATTTATAGAAAGATATTAAAGCTATAAAAACTGAAAAAGAAAATAAGAAATGCAATTCTTTTACTACTTGACATGGAAGTGACAAATGGAATGTAACTTTATATAGAGATATAAAGTAATTAAAACTAAAAAAAATAATGTCACTGATACCACTTAATATTTGATTCATTCTTCTATCCAGTTGACATATGAGGTTCAAAACAAAAATACTTATCCCAAAATATAATGCCAAAAAATATAAAAATAATTGGAAATGTGTGGAAGTTTTAGAATAGTGTAGGAATATCAGCTATTCGAGAAAACTATAAATATTGACTTTAAGAATTTTACTACGCAAATTATTACCAACAAAAAAAATCAAGAAAAAGATATTCATAAAAAATGACTAACAATAATAAGTATCAACCTCAATAAGACTCAACCTCAATAGGACTGGAGCTTTTGAAACATGCTAAAAAAAAAATTGAACCATGGTATACAAACTCTTCAATATGCACCAAAGACTCTCATGTCTTTGACTTTTAAGACAATTTCGACTTAGAACCTCCTCATTCACATCATTCCTATCCAACAAAACTCTTTCTTGTAAAAGCTTCATGTTCCAATAGAAAACAATTATGTACGCAAGCTAGTTTCTCTTAGCCCGGTGTGGCCAACATATGACATCTATGTTGACATGGTCTCAAACACCTATAATTCAGATAAACATTAGCATTCCCCCTTAAATTGTTTCCCATTTTGTCGATTTGAGCCCTAATTTGCAGGCGAACTTTCTCCCTAAAGAACTTCCACACACCAAGCCTTACTTCTGACACCATAGTAGCTATGTGCTCTTTGACGAAACATTGCAGGTAATACATTGGGGCACTGTAAAACTCAAAACAAATTTACAAGGGAATAAATGGCCATTTGTCACACCAAGCCTTACCTCTGACACCATAGTATCTATGTGCTCTTTTACGAAATATTGCAGGTAATACATTGGTGAGCTGTAAAATTCACTTAATTCACTAGCAATTTACAAGGAATAAATAGCCCAAAGGAAGGGGAGAGTTGTAAAACTGAAAATCAATTTATAAAAGAATAAATGAGCAAAAGAGAGGCGATAGGATTACTGCAAATCAATTCCAAATATCAAAATTCCAGAAATTGAAGTTGGTGATGAACTTGTATTTATTTTGTTTCTATCCTCTTGCACTACATGTATATGAATGAGGCCTAGAGAAACTTGAACACGAATAAAACTGCACAAATAAAAAAATGATTTAAAAAAACAGATAAATATAAAATAAAACATAGACAAAGACATTCAAGAAAAATCAATATGGAAGAATAGAAACTTGCCTAATAATTTATCGAGTTGATGCAAAGCCAATTCATTAACTTAAGAAATTATTGTAGACGGCGGAGATGGTAGTCGAAGTATTACCATAAAATCCCATAACTCTTCCAGTGATTCAAAAATCTCGAAAGCAATACTAGAAAATCCAGAACCCAATCCCATAACTCTTCCAGTGATTGAAAAATCTGGAAAGCAATACTAGAAAATCCAGAACCCATAATTAGTAGTTGTGAGGATGGGATGTGCGGTGTGAATAGTGAGATGTTCTTGTCTTACAAGATAATAGGGTAACACGTTAGGCCCTCTCCATCGGGGAATTGTCGGCGTCCTTGCCTCCTTCACCTCCTAGCATCCCTTCTCACCTAACGCGGGGGTATATTAATAACTTTCAGATAAATATCATCCTGGTATACTATATTAGAATATAAAATATTTGTTTAATATTTCCTTTTAAAATGTAACGGGAGATTTTTTTTAGCAGTAGTCTATAACGCGACTTTTTGAAAGTCTTTCCGGCGGATCTTTCCGGCCAAAATCTGGCAGCAATTCATTGGAATCCCATGTTTGATAGCTAGTTTCTGCACAGTCAATGGCTCCCAGGGGTTTTTCAGGGCGCTGAATCCAAATATGCAGTTAAAAAACCATTTTAACTGCTAAAAATCAAGATTTAACCTCATTTCTTCCACCGGATTC
>APFE030095889.1:0-61867 GCA_000404065.3 Pinus taeda | reverse complement strand
TATGTTCCTTCTTAAACTATTAATGCAAAATGGTATTGTAGAGAATAAGGTGGTTAGAGGTAACTTTGAAATAACAATAGATGAACCCAGAATCTGAGACTAGAACTGGGGTCTTAGCTTGATAAGCATATAAATACAACAACACAGTAACAGTTAAATTATACTAGAGACTGTTCATTAAACAGCAAAGAGTAGTGTTAAATAGTTAACGCTCGCACTGTAGGCATAACCTATAGTATTTTTTTCCTTTATATACTTGAAGGGTTCGCAACAGAAAAAGAGCAGTAGTACTTTTGAAGAATATACAAAAATTCTTGCCAACAAAGTGGATTGGACCGAATTACTAAACCCTAGGTTTCCAAAAAAAAGAAAGCGGGGAAAAACAAGAGAGCTACACACTTAATACAACCATTAAAGGAATTAGGGTCAACATGGTGGTGCATCCCTGAATGACGGTGCTCCCGTGAGGGAGTCCGCGTTTCTGGAGCATACCCTCTGCTAGACTGGAAATAAACCTGAGAAAATTCATTGAACAACGAATATATCTCAAATTACAAACAGACATGGAGTGATTGGTCGCAAACCTAAGCTAACTCGGACGAATATCATGTCAAGAAAATGTTCAGGAGATTTAACCGAACCAGCAACCTTTTAAAAGAAAATCTTGGTGTTTACACAGAGCATTCAGAACTTAACGAATTCAATCAAAAAGATATATAATTGAACTCCGCAACCTCAACTAAACATTAGTGCGAAAATTTAAACAGTTATGTATCATGGAAATGGCACTTAAATCATAAATTCGACTGTCCATTCCTTGAAAACAAATTTTGAAACAAAATCTAAGAATCCATGCTCGAGAACATTATGGGTATCAATACTTGAGAATTTACATAAAATTGGAAAAGTCCAGTCTGAGGGTCCATGCTCGAGAACATCTGACATCATGAACTCGGCTGTTGCCGAGACAAAACCCAGATAAAAATTCATATGAAATAAGAGGGACCATGGTACCATGAAATAAATGTGAGAGATAGCCCGTATAGCATAGAGATAAATGTAAATGTCAGCCTTGCTGTCGGAAGGATTTTCCGACTATCGGCTTTGGCAACTTCATAATCCATTGCAATATATATGTGTAAATATTACCCTGTACCACTACTTTATTGCATGAGACGAGAAACTATACCGTAAGTAAAACAGGGTGGAATAATCACATAATTTTTTTTTAGGATGGTTAAGGGAGACGTGACAATATATGAATGACTTTAATTGTTTTGAACTGTTCTTATCCCTAATATTTCCAAAATATTTTGGAATTTGCACTTGTGTGAAGCTGACAGCTACATGCGGAAAACTGTAATAAAATGTAAACGTGGAAAAGAAACGAAGAAAAGAGTAGTCGTCAGCAGTCTCGTAATCATATTGCATCATTTAAAAAAGAAAAACGGTATTCCTTAGCGGTGTCATAATCATAATGCATCATTTAAAATGGACAAAAATAACGAGGGCAGTTAAATGGTATACCTCATTACAGCAGCCTCATAATACACCATGTAAAGGATTCACCGTTTTCGGAATTTATCAATGCTCTTATGACAATTGCGTTTTACATTCAATATGAAAATTTGGCAGGAGAAAAAATGAATTGATAGCAGTCAGACAATTCTCTGGTTCTCAATATGATCGAGCGCAGGGGATTTGAACTCTTGCCATTGCAGAGATCAAGCCTGTAGTTGCAGGTTCCCCCGCTTGAACCAAATGAAAAATATCATCGTTTTATTTTGTCAATCTTGTCTTCTCTCCTTTACAAGCATATTTACATTACTACCGTAGCCATGCTTATCATATGATGTACACTTTCAAACAGATAACTTTTCAAGAATAGATGCCTTGGCAGCAGCTAAATGAAGCGGCGGTTCGTCGTTAGTAAACCTTTTAAACTGGTAATTAGGATCCCCATGCTGGAAATTATGGATTCCATAAAGTGCCGTGATTCCTCTAAGAATAAACCTATCAATCCAGTTTCGAATTAATTATCCTTTTCTTCATGGATACTCTCCAGCGATGGCCGCCATCCACCGTCACCGCTGATCCGCGCTGCAGTACAACAATTCTTGGCCAACAAAGCTTCCATGGCCTCCCGCTTAGACAAACCACTAGCCAGCAATTCCTCCAGCTCTTGCTTTCTGATGACCACTTTAACCCTCACAACAACTTTTCCTGTATTGTCACAAGAAAGAGCTGGCTTTGATGAGCTCACATCTTTTTCTTCGCCGCTGGTTGCTGTGCTAATTCTATCTGTGCGCATATGTTCATCACGGCCATTTTTGCTATGGTCCGAGTTAGGCGCAATACAGTTCCCCATTTTACTTAACAGGATATTGTTAATATGGACGACTCAGACTCCAGCATAGCATCTGTTTGTCAATCAATTGTGTTTCAGTTATTAGACAATGTATGTTACGCCATAGCATAGATATTATATAACAATTCTGTGCAGCTTTGAGTTGAGGAGCAATTCAATGTTCAAATCGATGACCGTAAGTAGCACGTCCAAGAAAAAGAAGCCGATTGACTCGGGGCAGCCCGATTGGTCATATGATGAATTATGTCAAACGGCAATACAATTGACATCGAAGAACTCCATTGGAGGTGGTAAGCGTAAATAGTACGTTGAAAGAAATCCAAGCAGTCAAGATCAAACCGCGTAGACTAGTCAGATTAACTAAAACGCTTCTTCTTCGTTTGAATTTGGATGCGACCCATTTTTTTATTTTTACACTAGGTTGTTGATTTGATGTGAGTTACTTGGTAATTCATAAATACTTTGAGTGGATGTTATATATTGTTTGTGTGGTTTAATGGTTGATTGTATGTGTTTTTTCTTAAGAGATTAAAGCTTCAAAACTAGAAGGGTAAAGTATGTATATGTTTTTAGATTTAGTAGTTAAATAGGAGGTGGGTCCCTTGACCGTATGTGTTTTCTTTTAAGAGGTTACAGCTTCAAAACTAGAAGGGTAAAGCATGTATGTGTTTCTAGATTTATTAAGTAATAGAGTGAGTCCTATCTAAAGAAATAGGTCTTCTTATCCAATTGTGTTGCTCACTATGACTCTCTCCTTTAGGATAATATAATAATAATTTTAGTTAAATGTGATCCTTTATCCCACAACAAAGAAATACGAAATAATATCACATTTAATTGAATTTGCTATTCATTATTATTTATTGGAATTGCATTCTCATATTATTCACTTAAAAATAAAATTAAAATTAAAATTGAGATCGAATTAATTGTATAACTTAATTTAATTATATTATAAACGTTACTATATTTAAAAATTAATTTTTATTTCCTTTTTAAATATTTTTATTTAAATTATAGTTTTTAATCTATCAAATTTTATTTTTAAATATCTAAATAAACTTAATACGCATAAATATTTATATTGCATTAATACTATATAACTTAAACAATTAATATTTAAGATTTTACACACTTCAAATTTCTAACAAATATTTGATTCTACACCCTTTAAATTTTTAACAAGTATTTTGGAAAAGAATTACCACTATGTTATGAGCTTAGTTCTTACATGCCGTCGAGAACTTCATTTGATGACCATCGTTTTGTTGTCCTTATTTTCAATAATATTAAATTTATGTTTCTTTTTTTTTTTTTACGTGAATTCCTGCGTGATTATATAATATATATTTATATATATTATACTATATATATATATTTATATTTATATATATATTATAATATTCATTTCATTCATGTCGTGAAAGTGTAGATATGGAAAATAACAATTGTGTGTCTTTTATTTTCATAATATTAAATTTATGTAATTTATGTTCTTTATTTTTTTTACGTGAATTCTGCGTGATTTTATATTATATATATATATATATATTATATATATTCATTGAAATGTAGATATGGAAAATAACAATGTCTTGGATTATGCCTTTAGTGGTTCATGTTAGTGCTGAAACAATAAATTTTCTTATGTGTATTTAGAAAAAGCTTGTTGCATGTGCATCAAATAAAATTTGGAAGAAAAACAAGAAGGGACTAGGTGGAAAGGGTGAAGGGTCGCAATCATTATGTTATGCTATTGATTTGAATTGGTGTTGTTTCTGTCATGGATTTCACTGTGTTTTGGAAGAGGATATAAATGCCTTGTGATGAACTATTTACAGTATATATTCTTAGTAGAATTCTTTGATGTAAAGAAAATAAATATATTTCTTAATTTAAATTCTCTCTTTTTTTGTTTCAATGTCACCAAAATCAATTATTTGTTATTAGTGTTATTATGTAAAAGATTGTATATGAATGCTCTTCAAACTTTGTATGGTTTTGTTTTCTTAGATTCCAATGTTTACAATTTAGACATGTTTTTTTTCTTTGATCTTGCAATGTTGTGTTGTCTAACAATACAAATTGTTCAATGATTCCATTTGTGTTCCTATACTTTAATAACAACGGTTCAATTTAATGTTATTCTCTTTGTTTTGTAGTTGATTGGATTTTTAGTATCAACCCCTTTAGTTTATTGATACCTTTGGTTTATAAAAATATTCTTGAGGTTTTTAGTATTAATGTTAGAACTAAATGTTGTTTTAGTGGTTTATAATATTTATTTCTCACTTTATATGCTTTGGGTTTAAAATGTTGATGTCATGGGTTTGTGACTATTGTTGAAAAACAACCATTGTGAGTCATTCTTAATCATGGTCATACATGTTGATAATCAACCTTGGTTAATCGTGGTGAATCATGGTGGCAAATGGTTGTGTATGGATTCTTTTATGAAGATTCTTCCAATATTGAAAATATATGTGGACAAACATCATTCATGACAATGGTTATTCATGTCCAAATTGGTTTATAGTTGTGGTGTTGGATGGTTAACCATGGTCAATAACTATGGTCCAATGTCCTTTTGTGACAAGGATTGTCTCAATATGAAAATCAACCATGATCAAAGCCATAGTCAACCATGTTTGTATGAGGGTTTGTAATATTTAAATTTTCCCTTTTTGACTCGTTAAAATAAAATAAAAACAGGGAGTCCACTTTCAAGCTCTTTTCAGACTCTTTAAACACGAAAATATTGTCAATCTCTTATCATTTTGAACTCGTTAAAGGATACGAAACGTCATTTACCCAGTATACGTTTACCCCTTTCTCGAGTTGGGATGAACTATTTATGAAAAAGGCACTCCTTGACTGAAATGGTAAAGCAGTTCTCTCAAGTATAGTTTTCAACCTTTTCGAGCTCAAGAGACACAAATGTACAAAAAGGGACCATGTGGAGTTTTCTGTTTTGTGTCTTTTTCAAACTCTCTAAATATGAACAAGATACTGAGTTACACCTTTGTCGGGCTCGTTAAAATATTAAACGACATCGACTTTGTCACCATGATGAACATGAGCTCTCCTTCCTAGGGCTCATTAAACTTACTAGGTTGGATTCATCCGAAGGATGGACTTACAGTGCAAGCACATGTTATCCCCTTCAAGCTTGCGATTAAAAAATAATTGGGGTACCTACCAGAAATGGTGGGGGAAAATGGGAAATTCTATCAGTTGTGTCGACAACTCACTTTTGAACATGACACTTTCTGCGCCATGTCGAGTTGGGATATCCTCCCTTCATCTTTGACCTTCCCGGGTTGGGTCATTTATTTTTTCCTTCCATTTGATCTTTGTCGTGTCACCATGACCATCGATCCTATGGATCCAAAAGTTGCCAAACTCCAAGTTGTGTCGCTGATATGTTCAAGAGTTGTCCTTCTACAGTTACACTTACCCCTGATTTTTTGTATCACCCAAAATCATTTCCATCCTTCTGTCTCATGTCAATGATGTGGGATACATCATGGTCCTCCTTTGACATGGTCACTTCAGGTCAACTTCATCTCATTATCCAGGAAGTTGATCAAGAGACTCCCTTCCAGTACCTTAGAGCTTGCATGCCTTAATGGCAAGTTCTTCGCACTCGACGATAAGTTCACATCATTGGCTTTCGATCAGGTGATTTCACGGGTGTTTGACTTCAGTTCCTTCATTCACATTTCATGAATTATGCTGCTAGTACCTTGAGAACATTCTCATTATTGGTGGTTTCTCTCGCACTTTTTAACACTTTACATCATTAGCTAGTAATCAAGTGATTTTCTAACATGTTCGATGTCAACACATCTATTCACATGTTAGAATATGTACTTTGATCGGGTCATGTTGGAGCGCAAGACCCTGGGCTCAGATTACAAAAGTCCAGGTGGCAAGGTGATGTGACATGGTTGTGTTGATATGCATGTATCTTTTAGATGGATGGTTGTGACCATAACACGAGTTGTTATATGTGATCCTTCACATTATTGGATGGCTACGAACATACCTTGGTTTCAATATGATCGTCTTTATCGAATGGTTGTGCCCATGCCTGGATCCATTTACATGATCATTCTCTGGATGACTGTGTCCATACCACGATTCATATATCATTTGATAGAGCTTTTAGTAATGTATATGTATTTGTACTTGCTTACATGTTTTCCAACGATAGACTCTGGTTCCCTGCACTGATTTATAAAGCATTTCACCTCTCACTCTAGTTCGACCTTCACGCTTTAGGGGGAATCTGTTACACAACATTTTGTCACTGTCCATGAACTCCCCATTCCATGATCCTGGAGGACCTCTACAGTGAACCCTACATCCTTTCTCATCATGAAGAAACTCCTGTTGTGTCCCTCTTCATGAGCAGAAAAATTCCCTTTTGCATAATTTCCCAAGAATCTTAAGTTTTTCCCAGTTTACAAGACTAGTGCTAATGACCCGTGTCCTCCTCGTGCTGATATGCAGGGATTAAAGTTGTCCCTAGTGCCAGGTAGAGCGACTAAGCTTTTTTCCAGTTGCGTCGATCCTCTTTTGGAAAGTTTTTTAAATTTGGAGCCGAAGCTTCGTAAGGGAACTCTAGTAAATGGTTAGGCTAGATGGAGCTGAGGAGGTTAGATTGGGCTCCTTTTCCGTATTAGGGTGAAACTACCTCAAGAGATAAGATCTTCTCCCATGAGAAGAGGAACCATCTCCCCTCCATACAAGCTATATAAACCTCTGATATTCCCAAGCACAGGCTAGTCCTAATTATGCTTTGGTTGACGTTTTGATTTTGGAGTAATAAACAAGTTATCCATACTTTTTAGCTCTCTAGTTTGTGTTTAAGGGATAATTGTGAGTTGGTTTGGTGTGAACCATAAAGGGAAGAGCCTTGAGACTGTCATTGTTGGGGGCATCCATGGAATGGTAGAAGAGGCGTGTGGGAACCTGGATTTGTCAGAGGAGAACAACTGTTGGGTTGTGTTATATTCTTTCCACATAGTTAACAGGGGGTTTGAGGGGTACCCGTAACCCCACTTTATGGGGTCCGGGGCAGCGCCCGGAAAATTTTGGTTTTGGACCCTATGTTAGGTTGGGCGGACCCACCTATGGTTTTGTGCATGATTTTCGTACATGTTTTTTGGACGCGATGGTTTTCGGTCCATGGTATTAGGATGCTTCGGCATGTATAGAATATGTATTGTAACATTGAAAGGAACATAATGAAAAATCAAGCTGGTAGTCCTGGTTTTGGGATCCAATGGGAAATCTCTGTGTATATGTGTTTTATGTGTTATGCTCTCACATTTTTATTTTTCATGTGATTTAGAATTCGCATGCAGGTAATTTCTGTACGGGGTTAAAACCTACAACAACAACGTCAAGGCATTGGTTATAATCTCTTCTTGATTTAATAAAGATGCAACTATCGATTGATTTCCTACATAGAATTTCATCTCACATGTTTATGTCTAATGTTTCTTGACTTGTTAAGTAGGTTGAATACAATTTGTATATTATCACGGTTGTTGTTTTTTACTTGTTTCAGGTGCTCAAAGAAGGAAACAGAAGGTAGTTGATGTGAGGAAACAAGGTCATCACAAAATGGGATAATCCTACCAATAGGTAGGCCCTCTTAATTGCTTCTAACCTAAGGAAATATTCCGTAGAATATTTGTTTGTGGCTAAACCCACTCTCGTGCTGGAGGAATTTTTTTGTTCGCACTTAGAATTTTACCTACACCACACTACCACCATGATGACAATATTTCCTTCAAACGTTGGTACACCTATGATAAAATCCATTGAGACCTCCTCACAACACTAACTTGGAATGGATAATGGTTGTAAGAAATTTTGGGCCTTAATTGTCTCAATTTTATTTTGTTTGCAAACCAAACATTATACCACAAAATTTTGGATATACGATTTAAGTTCATCCCAAAGAAATTCCTTCGTGACCATGTGGTAATTTTTTAAAAATCCTAAGTTCCCTCTTATAGGAGAGGTTTGCAATTACAAAAGAACATTTTGTTTGAGTTGGGAGCTATTACATAGATATAAGCAATCTTTTTACCACAGTGAGACATTTTTCTAGACAAATGTATCAAATGAACAAATATCTTGGTGTAACTTCTAAGCAAGCATCCAAACCTCTTCATCATTCTTCCATTCATCCCCTGCTTTAGTTATCTAATCAGTTTGGATAATAGAAAATGCATAGAGAAATGCCTCCACATGCTCATCTGTTCTTGACAGTGCATTTGTGACAAAATTTTACTTCCCCTTTTTGTAGATGATTTCGATTCATAACCCAACATATTTGTGATCCATTTTTGCTACTATTCTAAAGATAATCTTTGTTCTAAGAAGTATTTAAGACTATCATGATATGTTTTTATCTTGAAGTGTATTCCTATTAGGTAAGTGTGCCATTACTTCAGTGTATGTAGTATTGCCAACATTTCCTTCTCATAAATAGGTTTGTGTAAATTATTTCCCTTCATTGGACACCTTTCAAAAGAATGGGTGTTTCTTCTTGCATTAAAACAACACCATTATCGTTTCCGGAGGAATCACATTTCACAATAAAGGTTTTTCTTAAGTCTAGTGTAGCTAAGACTAGAGCTCGACAAATTTCTTCTTTAATATATTCAAAGGCCTTAGTTACTTCTGAGGTCTAAAAAAAGCACATCTTTATTTGGTAATGTTGTTATAGGTTCTGCTATTTTCCCATAGTTCTTCAAAAATTTGTGATAATACCTTGTCAACCTAAGAAATCCTCGAAGATGCCTTAATATTGTAGGGATTTTCTATTCTTTTATGGCATTAATTATTTTAGGATCTACCTTAACACCGCCATGAGATACATTATGGCCCAAATATTCCACTTCTTGTACCCCAATGAAATATTTGGAGGATTTTGCAAACAATTGTTTCTCCTCCAATAGTTTGAACACCCTGTTAAAAGGTTGAACATGAATTTTCCAAGATTATGGTAGATTAGTATATCATCAAAAAATACTAACACAATTTTTCTAGGGAAGGGTTCGAAAGTGGAATTCATCAAACATTGAAATGTGGAAGATGCATTAGTTAGAGCCAAAAGGCATGACCAAGAATTCATAATGGCCTCATGATTCTATATATATATATATTATATATATATATATATATATATATAAATATATATAATATATATAATATATATATATAATATATATATAATATATCTAATATATATATATAATATATATATATTTATATATATATATATATTATATATATAATATATATATTTCAAAATTCTTTTGTCTTCATCCTAATTTGATGATATCTTGAATGAATATCCAACTTGGTGAAGTAAACTGATCCATGTAGTTCATCCAACAATTCATTAATGACAGGAATGCGAAATTTATGTTTAATAGCGAAATTTTTGAGCTCTCTATATTACAGACACATACACCATTATCCACCCTTCTTGTGCTCCAATAATACTAGAGAAAGAAGATAACTTTGGCTATGTTAAATTTTACCTTCCTCTAGCATTTCCACAACCAGACGTTAAATTTCACTCTTATGGGCATACGGATGTATGTAAGGGCTTATGTTTGGAGGAACACTTCTTAGAATCAACTGAATAGCATGATAATGATCGCAAATAGGTGAGAGACCTCTGGGAGTCTCAAATACCTTAGAATTATTGTTGAGGAACCTTTGGAGATCTTGAGAATGGATGGATTAGATGTTTGAACATCTAGTGAGAATAATTTTTAATTACGCCTCATTGTTCCTTCTTCAAAATATTTGTCAGGTCATTGGACTTGATTATCTTCCAAAATTTCTTTGTGATAATCCTTAATTCAATTTCCTTTCCTTCCTTGAAAAAATTCAAGTAAAATTATTCAAAAATAAAAGATATTGTACCCAAATATTGTAACCATTGGACTCCTAATACAACATCAAAACCACCCATTGGATTGGAAAGCATTGGACTAGTCAATACATACTCCCCTATGGTTAGATTGATATTATGGCACTTCCATGAGAAATTTATAATTCCTCCATCTACAACCGTCACTTGACACTCTGGTGCTAGATATAAAAAGCAATTCAAATCCTTGATTTTCTTGCAATGAACAAAATTATGAGTACTAACCAAATCAATTAGCATTATTACCTTTTTCTTCTTGATATATCACTCTATATTCAGAGTTTGCATAGTGGTAATTCTTGCTAATTATTACAAGATATAGGTGGATTTGTTTCTTATTTTTCAACCCTTAGGGTTGGTTCCTCATGTATATATTCTTCTTTTGATGTCTCTTGTTCCTTTTTTCCCTCATCACAATATATGTAAACTAATTTATTCTCAATATACTTATGACCTATACTCTATTTTCTATCACAATTGTAACAAAGCCTTTTTCTCTCTTTTCCTCTCGTTGTTGTGGTGTCAACCTTGTAGGTTGTGAGAGGCTAGGAGTGGAAACTATTTAATCGTTATAGTTGTGAGTGGTAAACCTCCTTGTTGTCATAATTTTACTTTTAACTCTTCTTTCCACCCTAAATGCACTTTATAATTACTTAAGTTACCAAATTTGAACCTCATGTTGGATGTTATCCTTTAAATTCCCTATGGCAACATCAATTAGATACTCCTCTAAAAAATGTATTACCTTGATATTAAATATTATGAATTCCTCAATGCACTCCATAAACTAAACCATTTTGTTTTAGATTTATCAAGGTATTTCTCTTCATATCTTCATAATGTGCTATCAATTGCTCCATAAAATATTGTGCAAGTGACAAGTGATTTATGAGAACAAAGCTATTGATACCCCAAAAAATGATTGGGTTCTAAATAGAAATATGAAATATGTACATTTTGTGTGCATTGCACATTGTGTATATCAAAGAATTGCTTTATCTATAGTATCCATGTTATCAAATCCTTTTCGTCAAACTTCCTCATATCGATATTTAAAATGTGGTGGGTCTTCAACCCAAAGTTGGAGTCTCTAAAATCATGATTTACATTCCTTTTTTTCTTACCATGAGTTTCATGGAATACCTTATCACCACCAAAAAAACAATCTTGTACCAAGTTTGTCAAACCTTCCTTCAAACCTTCCATTTCTGCTTTTAAACCTTTCATTTTTTCTTTTAAACCATCATTCAAACCTTCCATGTCCCGTTTTATTTTTTCTTTTAAACCATCCATATTAGAATTCATCATCTCTTCCAATTCATTTTTGGTTTCTATTTGTGAGAGTAAAAATTGTTGCATTTGTTCCAATAATTTTGATATACCATGTTGCATTTTTCCTCTTCTTCATGCATCACTGTAGATATCGTTTTGGGTTTTACGGGTGTATTAGTTTTTTATTTGTGAGACACTTTAGAATGAAATAATGATATTTATGATTTTCAATCTCTTTTGAATCACTTCAAATTGATTTTTCAAACAAGGGTTACACAAAATTAAAAATACATACCTTTTAAGAGCTTGATTTTGAACTTGATGATCTCACTAACCTTGAAATTGTTTTATCTTTGTGTTTTTTCCCTCCCAAGGTCTAAATGTTTTTCATGATGAAACTATTTTTGTCTTATTTCCAATGCCACAAGTCATATTATGATTGGATTCTTCAAGATAAAGTTATGCCAAATATCCCACGATGACTTGTTTATGGACTGGTTCAATAGAGGAAACTTGTATGGGATGTCACATGTCACTATTTGAACCTTCGTCCCTGACACTCATACCTAGAAAAATATAGTCTCTTTAATTTCAATCACCTTTTACAGAATTAAAACCTGATGCTCGAAGAGAAATTTATGATGATTTTCCCTGGGAAACCTATTTGAGATTGAATTTTTGAGCATACAAAAGCCCTAACTTAGACTATATATCTAAAAATACAGTGAACCAAGGTCTGAGATTTTAACCAGACATTGATCAATATTTCTCATCCATGTGATAACAATTTCAAAATATGAAGCTTCAAAGAAAAAAAGTGAAAGTGAAAATTCCATGATCACCTGTTTGAAGTAGCAAAACCTAGGATCAAGAGATTTGATAGCAAATGTTAAAATAACACAAAAAATAAGAAAAGATAGATCAAAAACTTGATAGCATTCGACTTTGAGGAGAAAACCTTCATTTACATCACCTAAATGAAAAATTCCTGGATGATTAAAATGACAAGATCTCCTTGGTATATATGGAGTCTAAAGGGTCAAAATATAATTAGGGCATACATAAAAAAAATAATGTAAGGGAACAACAATAACAATAGTGGGATTTTATGGGGCACAATAATAATAAGATGTGGGATAAACTAGTATTATAGGGACTTAACAATGAGAGACATATTAGCTAGTGATCTGAACCAGGTTATGGGAGAATCTCGACTATTAGTTCATCCCCCTGGGTGAGGAGACTTTTTGAAAGAAGGAAATGGTCCATTTTGACTGATATATGTGTCTTTCCTCCCCATCTATTGTTCCAAGTGTAGAATTGATTGGTGGTTTTCATATCCACCATATCATTATCCTTAATGAAGTCCTGGAAGTCCTCTAACTCAATTTCCAATTGCTATTGTCCCCCTTTTTTTCATCTAGGTATGTGATCATGTCAAAATCCCCACCAATTATCCATATTTGCTTGTAAATTCTCATAGGGAGAGGATGCATGTGTTGGAGCATTTCTTGCCTCCAGGTTAGAAGTTGAGGGTCATAGAGGTTAGAGAGAAAACCATGTAGATCAGTACCCAAGAGATTAAAGGAGATAGAGAGAACAATGGTCTCTAGAGAGAGACCTACAATACTGAACTTAGCTGGATCCCAACTTATGGAAAGTCCTCTTTATTCTCCTTCGGTGTTAACATATATGGCTTTTGTTTTCTTCAAGAGACAAGACATTATCAGTTCAATATCTAAACTAGTGCATTTAGTTTCTGGAATTACATGATGGTTGGAAGCTCTTGTTGATTCTTCCAATGGAGAATAAGTTGTTTACAAGGGCTATTCAGACACCTTATATTCCATGAGATTACCTTAATGAGAAAGATGATTTTTGAGAGGAATAGATCTTCGATATTTTCTTGTATTAGCTTGATTCGACTAGTTTCCTTCCTAACATATATATTCTTTGGAGAGTTTATTTCCTACCCCTCTTATTGAAATATTTATGTGAACTTTTTCCATATTCAGTGGTTATGCTTTGGATTACTAGTTGCTAAGAGGATTTGGCCTTTTAGAGTGAAACTACTAGAAGATTGATCTAATTATGAGGGATTGATTCTATATCAGAGTGACAACATGCATGTTCCATGGCCATTAGATAAAACCTTTATATGTCCATGAAATCATTCTCCTCTATTAACAATACATCATCTATCTCCTTTAGCTCATGTATCTCAGAGCTCTTACCTGGGAGTGACTCATCATTGCCATTACTGGGTTCTCCCATGGGTTTCTTACCTTTGCTTTCTCAAGGTACTTCCAAAGTGATGTATTCCTCTAGAGCCCTTGAACCTTCCAACAAATTTTCTAAGACATCAAAGTTGTTTCTTGTAGCCTATCTCTTCGGTGCATTAGGTTTGTTGGTCTTTTTGGTATGGCACCTCTTTGTAGGATTTTTTGTGAAATGATCTCCATCCTTGTGCATTCCCTCTCTTGTGTCTTTTGTGTCCTCTCTCACGTCATTGAGAGGACATTAACGGAATAGGTTCCCATGAACAATATATCTCCTACAATAATAAGGCACATGCTCATAGTTAATGGTTCGTGTCCAATATATGTCTTGTGATTCTAGAGTGATTGCTTCTGGTAGCATGTCAGAAATTTCATATATACACATATACCTACATGAGAGGTATACATACCCTAATTGATTTGATCTAATGGGTGAAGGAATTATCCCAACTTATTTTCGATCTCTTCTAGTGTATTCAGACCCAAGTATTCGTGAGAAGGGGAATACATGTGGATCCAAATCGCAGCCCAACAAAAGTCTTCTTTGTAAGGGTTGAAGTGTTCCACTTAGTGATGCATGTACAAGTGAGTCCAGTAGAAGAAGTAAGCCCCCTGTGACCTCCTCCACCCCCCCACCCCCCCCCTACTATCACCACAATGTTAAAATCTTCTGATGAAGAACCTTTTTGATCCTGGTTTTACCTTAGTGAGCCTTTGGCTTCCATCTTGAAATGATCCACTTGAGGAGGGAATTTTTCATTGGCCATATCCCTACAAACTTGCAGATCAATGCATGATCTTGCATATCTTAGATTCGTGTGTTCATCCTAGTTCAGGAGATGTAAATACAAGATAGTTTTGTTGACTTAGCATTGTAGGCGCTCGTGCTCTTCTGAGCTAGTATTGTATCTAATGTATGTATGAGATTCACTACAGAGCCTGACTTGATGGTCTCTGTAGAAGTTCACCTGCCACCCCCCTGTCAAGCCCAAGAGTTGAGTCAGGTGTGCTCGTGTGTGACGAGCGCCTAAACTTAGTTATGTGCGCTGATTTGTGCAAACACAAACACGGTTATGTGCAATGGTGGGTAGACTTCTTGGTTTTATGTGATGATTTGAGTCGAATCAGGTGCGCATGTATGCGACGGGTGCTCGAGCTCGGTTATGTGTGATAATTCATGTGGAGGCATTATTGGTTATGTGTGACAAGTCGTGCGATGGTGTTCTCGATTTTGTGCGAAGGACAGGTGCACCCACATGCGATGGGTAGGCACACCCCAAGATGTGTGACGGTGTGGAGGTCGACTTAACTTGAGTCGGCACATGACACATGGAGATGTGGTTGGGCTGATGTGTAGAAATGGGGAGGCTGACCCATACTTGGGTGGACAGCCATGTCACTTGAGTGTGGAGACATGGGTATATATATGCCTTGATGGAGAGCATTCAAAGCATGAAAAAAACAAAACATCAACAAAATAACTTGGTCTAAAGTTTTGTAGAGTTTGGGAGACATAAGGAGAAAACCGAAGGTTGGGGGAGGTTGAATGAGCACAGGTCGAGCTAAATGATCTGGGCAAGTTTGAACGACCTGGTTGAGGCTAAATGGCGCAAGTCGAGTTGAATGACCTAGGTGGGTCTAAACGACCTCGGTGTGGCTGAACGGCCACAGGCTGAGCTGAATGACTTGGGTGGGTCTGAATGACCTAGACGAGGCTGAACGACTGTGGGCTAAGCTGAATGTCCTGGGCAAAGGATCAATGATTGTGGGGCGAGCTGAATAACCTAGGAAGTTTGAATGACTGTGGGTCGAGCTAAATGAATGTGCATCAAGCTGAACAGACTGGACAAGGCTAAATGACTGCGGGCAAGGTTGAATGGCCTGGGCAAAGGTTGAACGACTACGGGCCGTGTTTAACGACTGTGAACCGAGTTGAATGACTTGGGCAAGGCTGAACGAATATTGGCTGAGTTGAACGATCTCAGTAAAGCTAAATGACTAGGGCAGGACTGAATGACTAGTGTGATTGGAAAGTTGCAAAATTGTTCTAAGGAAAGGAAACTTGGGGTTTCTTCATATTTGCATGGGCAACAAGAAGCTGGCAAATGTGAGGTTGTAAGACATCATTTGGCGGATTGTGCAAACCAAGGTAGTTGGTGGTACAAGACTATTGTAAAACTTGTAATTGTATATTATTGTACATTACTTTTTATATTACTAATACAAGAAAACTTTATGGGAGTTTCTCCTCCCAGATATAATTGTGTATACATGTATGGTTTATAATTTCCACTGCATAATGAAGATGACGAGTTTTAATTGAAGTAAATGTTATTCCGTTACATTGTTAACACTTGAAGAATTAGAAAATTGGCTAAGTGTTGGAGTTGGGCATAGTCCATACACTCTAGTATTGGTGAAAAGGAAAAGTGTAGTGGTGTCGCACTTGCCTATGTGCTGTTGAAAGATTACCGCCAGGATAGGGGCATGATAGGTGGTATCAGAGCTTTATTCAAGGTGAGTCAAGTTGATTGAGATTTGAAGAAAAGTGAAGCAAGTGGTAAAGTAGTGTGCTTTAGGCCAAGCTGAACGACGAGACATGGCAAGTTTGGAAGAATGACATGGGAGGCGCTTGTTGACCCTATAGAGGTTGAGGAATATGAAAGAAGGGAACCCACGGATTTCAGGTGAACTTGAGGTCTTGGAAAGGAATGCTGAAGAAGAGCTTTTTTGACCTGATTGGGCAATGGATCAGGATGTAGATGTAGATTGTGATGAAGAAGAAGAAGTCATGATATACGAGGAGGTTGAAGATGTGACAAGGATGAAGGAATAACTTGAGGCACCATTGATTTCTTAAGTTGGACCAGGATTGTACATATTGGAGTCATTGATGGATGAAGGCACTCACATGGAGGAGCCTCGTGATGAGGTAAGTATGGTTGTTACTTGTGCTTCATTGGAGCTTTTGGAGGATGGGCCATATGCAAGGAAGGGAAAAGAAAGTTTGTTGATGCAATGGACAACCTTACCTTGGATGTCTACATTGAGACCTTGTGTTAAGAAACAAGGAACATTGATTGGTGTAGAGTTTGTTGGGGTAGCCTGTGATCTCATGGAAGGGGGTGAAAATGCTCGTGACAAGGGAAGAACCTCATGATCATTGTGGAGATGGGTCATGCTTTAGCCATATGGAGAATTGGCTAAGTGCCTAAGATGACTCATGGACATATTGGAGAGAGGGCATGCCAGAGTTATGATGATATGATACTTGGGTGGACTTCTTCATGGACGAGACCAAGAGGCAGTCTTAGTGGACCTTTAGTGGGGGAGACATTGACAATGGAAGGAACCTGTGACATGATATGATGTGATATGTGGTTTGAGTGACCAAGGTCACTAAACCTGATTGAGGAATAGGATGAGATGACCGATGCTGTGATGAGTCTACTTAGTTAGACAACATGGGCAAATTGAGTCATGGACATTGAGTTGGATAGATGGAGCATGGCAGACTTCTTGTAGGGACATTATGCAGGAGCAATTATAGAGATGTCACTTATGGGCATCCAATGAAGAGTGCCAAGGAAGGGATGTTGTGGAGATGGACTTGTTGATGCAACATGGAGATATTTTATAGATGAGTCGATGGGGATATTGGGGACTTTTGTACAACAAGGCCATGGACTGGTTGGATTTGTGAGCAGATTATGGGATTATTCATACCACATAGAGGGCAGAGGCATCTTGCAGTGGAATTTGAGACTGAGAAATATATGCTTGCTAAGATTTTGGATGGAGATGATTCATGGGAGCTCATGATGACTTGAGATAGTTGCAGCCATTGGAGACTTCATGTTATGGTGGTCTTGGAGTATCTGATTCATTGAGAAGATGAGGTCAATGGTATACCTGACTTTGATGCAGTATGGGATAAATAATTTTGGGTACATTTATGGGGTGTTTTTAGAGGGAGTGACTTGATGGAGGTGATCGAGACAAAACACTTTGGAGTTGATGAACTTGCAGTGATGGTGATACCTTGGTGGTAGCACTTGGGCATGGGTTTAGTTGATGATACTTGACCACTTCGATAGACATGGTGGTTTATTGGTTTATGACCATGGGAAGAAAATGGATGATGAGGTAGGTATGGACTTGCCCTTTGATAGGTTTGATGGATGAAATATTGCAGATGAGATGGAGGTTACTTCATGAACATAGATATGGCACATTGAGCATTGGTTTGATGAGAGGAGCTCTTAATTTTGAGGAGATGAACCTCGCACATATGGATGATGATGCTTGGATAGATGCGACTGATCGTTATGAAACACATTGACATTAGCATCATGGATAGCATGTTGCAATGAGATGGAGACTACTTCATGGACTTAGGCATGGCTTACTTTACACTTTGATGGAGATGGGATGGATTCTTGATCGAGTTGATGTTGTGATGGGATACTAAGAGAAATGATTGATGATGGATGAGGAAGTGCATTCTCATGGTTTGAGCATGATAGTTGGATTAGCTACCCAACTAGTTTGAGTCATGGCATTGGCAGTGTACTGAGATATGTTTGAGTTGAGTTGGAGTATCATGGCAACAGTCCACATAATGATGATACATGATGGGGTTGGCACGATATATGTTGCAGTGATAACATGTAGCTTGAGTTGGAGGGACCAACCTTCCATGGTGGGCAGCATGTGGAGATTGCGATGGATGTGGTTGATGATCATGGATTAAGGAGACTTTCCCATTTATGGAGTCATGAGCCTTGATGGTTCGTGCGATGATTGAGTAGAATTGGGCAGCATCGAAATTTTGGAGATGTTGGAGCTAGCGACACTTTGTGATGATGTATGATGGAGTTGTCGAGGATGACAACCTTATTTAGAGTGGGGGAGGATGTCAGGCCCAAGAGTTGAGTCGGGTGTGCTTGTGTGTGATGGGCACCCGAACTCAGTTATGTGCACCGAGTTGAGCGGTAGCAAACTCGGTTATGTGCGATGGTGGGTAGACTTCTCAGATTTATGCGACGAGTCGAGTCGGGCACATCCATATGTGTGACGGGTGCCCAAGCTCGGCTATGTGTGAAAAATCATGCAGAGACATTCTCGATTATGTGCGACGAGTCATGTAGTGGCGTCCTTGGTTTTGTGCAACGAATGTGCGCGCCCAAGTGTGATAGGTGGGTGTGCCCTAAGATGTGTGACAGTATGGAGGCTGACTTAACTTAAGTGGACCTAGTAGATATGGAGGTGTGGCTAGGCCAATGTGTAGAAATGGGCAGATTGACCCATACTTGGGTGGGCGACTATGTCACCAGAGTGTGGAGACATGGGTATATATATGCCTTGATGGAGAGCATTCAAGGAATGGAAAAACAACAAAACATCAAGGGTGAAACTTGGTCTGAAGTTTAGTAGAGTTTTGGAGACATAAGGAGAAAACTAAAGATTGTGCGAGGTTGAATGGGCGTGGGCCGAGTTGAACGATCTAGGTGAGTCTGAACGACCTAGGTGAGGCTGAATGGCTGTTGGCTGAGCTCAATGACTTGGGTGGCTCTAAAGAACCTGGGCAAGGCTGAACGACTATGGGCTGAGTTGAACAACCTAGGCGGGTCTAAATGAGCGAGGTTGAATGATTGTGGGCTAAGATGAATGGTATAGGCAAGGCTGAACAACTGCGGGCCGAGCTAAATAACCTAGGAAAGGCTGAAGGACTGTGGGCTGAGCTAAAGGACCGCGGGCTGAAAAGAAAGACTCCAGGACGAGTTGAACGCCCTGGGAAAGGTTGAATGACTTTGGGCCTTGTTGAACAACTGCAGGCCGAGTAGAAGGGGATGGAAAGTTGAACAATTGTGGGCCGAGCTGAAACACTCCAGGCCGAGCTAAACAACCTAGGAAGGTTGAACGACTGTGGGTCGAGTTGAATGATCAGGGCAGGGATCAATGGCTGAGGCAAGGCTGAACGAGTGGTGTGATAGCAAAGTTGCAGAATTGTTCTAAGGCAAAGAAACTTGTGGTTTTCTGATATTTGTGTGGACAACAAGTAGTTAGCAGTGGTGAGGTTGTGGCACAACATTTGGTGGATTGTGTAGGCCAAGGCAGTTGGTAGCATAAGATTGTTGTAAAACCTATAATTGTATATTATTGTACATTACTGTTTATATTACTGATACGAGCAGACGTTACGAGATTTTCCCCTCCCAAGTATAATTGTGTATACTTGTATGGTTTATGATTTCTGCTTCATAATGAAGATGATGAATGTTAATTGAAGTAAATGTTATTCCACTCCATTGTTAACAATTGAAGAATTGGAAAATTGGCTAAGTGTTGGAGTTAGGCGTACTCTAGTATTGGTGAAAAGAAAAATTGTAATGATGCTGCACTTTCCTATGTACAATTGTAAAATTACTAACAAGATAAGGGCGTGACACCCTCTAAGGTAGCCATTCCTCGAAGAATGGAAAAGAAAAAAGAATAGAGAAAAAAGGAAACGAAAGGTACTAGATTACAAGTACAGTGAGCATGAACCTTAATGATATCAACATATAGAACATCATTCTTTACAAATTTTTGTTATAGTTTAATTGTGATTTTTTTCTTATATGACTTTTTAAGATTTTGATAATGTGAAATATATAATAAACCAGAATATTTACTCATAATAAACAGATAACATATAATTATGCCAAGCGCTAATTAACTAGCGAATTTATGCAATTATGTCATATGCTCATAGCATATCTTTATTTAGGTTAATTATAAACTTGAAAAGGTTTTGAAACCTTTATATATATGTAATGCCCTGGAAAAGATGTAAATATTTAATTGTTACTATGGTAAAAGATAGAATTGAATATGACAATGTTACTTATTTGAATTTAATAATCTAGTTACTAATTGTTTTTTTTTTTTTTTTAAGAAAATGTTTCTTGAATACAGACAACTTCTGACGAGGAAGTTGAGGAAAGGAAATAGTTGCTGAAATGGAAACCCTAACTGTCTCCCCTAACTGAAAGGACTTCTGAAGAAAAGGAAGTGGGGAGAGGCAAAATCTGCGCTGTAGTGACAGGCAGAGAAAGGAAAGAAGGCTAAGTCTAGTGAGGACCAGATAGCCAAGCATGGAGTGTCAATGTTCTTGCTGCAGCTAGTGATCCTGCAAGACAGCTAGGGGGGAGATTCTAGTCCCGAAGGACAAATCTCATGGTTGTGTGGACAAGAAACAACAGTGTACCAAGTGAACCTTCAAGGAGCCTTACTGCTGGAAAGACCAGGTAAGTAAATGAACCTCCCAGAAGTCCGTTGGTTAATTCTTCTGTAAACTGCTCAAAATTGAAGAGGAGAGCTACTGTTATTACTCTGTTAATAGTAAGGTGACAATATGTTCCTTCTTAAACTATTAATGCAAAATGGGAAAATTGGTTAATTCTTTTGTAAACTGTTCAGAATTAAAGAGGAGAGCTATTGTTATTACGCTGTTAATAGTAAGGTGATAGTATGTTCCTTTTTAAACTATTAATGAAAAATGGTATTGTAGAGAATAAGGTGGTTAGAGGTAACTTTGAAATAACAATAGACGAACCCAAAATCTAAGGCTATAACTAGGGTCTTCGCTTGATAAGCATATAAATACAACAACACAGTAGAAGTTAAATTATACTAGAGACTGTTCATTAAACAACAAAGAGAAATACCCATTAAAAGAAAACATACAGTGTTAAACAGTTAACACTCAAGCTGTAGGAAGAACCTATAGTATTTTTTTTCCTTTATATACATAAAGGGTTCGCAAAAGAAAAAGTGCAGTAGTACTTTTGAAGAATATACAAAAATTCTAGCAACCAAAGTGGATTGGAACGAATTCCTAAACCCTAGGTTTCCAAAAGAAAAGAAAACGGGGAAAAACAAGAGAGCTACACACGTAATACAACCATTAGAGGAATTAGGAACAACATGGTGGTGCATGCCTAACAACAATGGTGCTCCCACGAGGGAGTCCATGTTTCTGGAGCATACCCTCTGCTAGACTGGAAATAAACCTGAGAGAATTCGCTGAACAACGAATATATATCAATTTACAAACAGACATGGAGTGATTGGTCGTAAACCTGAGCTAACTCGGACGAATATCATGTCAAGAAAATGTTCAAGAGATTTAACCGAACCAACAACCTTTTAAAAGAAAATCCTGGTATTTACACAGAGAATTCAGAACTTAACGAATTCAATCAAAAAGATATATAATCAAACTCCGCAACCTCAAGTAAACATTAGTGCGAAAGTTTAAACAGTTCTGCATCATGGAAATGGCACTTAAATCATAAATTTGACTGTCCATTACTTGAAAACAAATTTTGAAACAAAATCTAAGAACCCATGCTGGAGAACAATATGGCTTTCAATTCTTGAGAATTTACATAAAATTGGAAAAGTCGAGTCTAAGGGTCCATGCTGGAGAACATCATGGACTCGGCTGTTGCTAAGACAAAATCCAGATACAAATTCATATGAAATAAAAGGGAACAAGGGCCATGAATTCAGATATACAGTGGAACCAAGTATAGGGATTCGACCTCTGCATAAAATTACAAAATATTACAACTGGACTCCTGAATAGGGACTACATTGTTTTACAACAGAATTCGACCAAGGCGATGGACACCTGAAACATACATCAAATACTATCAAGTCTCAGGCCAAAAGAGCCTGTGGCCTCAAATATTAAATATCAAGCAAGGCCGTAGAGGAACCCAGTTCTAGACACTGTAGATACCTTCTCTGTAGTTGAACGGCAAAAGGACGCAGTTCATAACCCTTGAATCGTGGACCAACATACAAAAACCTCTCCTCAGACCAAACAAACTGGAGATATGGGAGCTTACCCAGTATTCTGTGCCAGATGTGAGCAAACCAGGTAGCCGTGGCTATTCCGTCCAACTCAATCGATAGCATCTGGTTACCATTATCCGTCTCCATCTGGAACATGTAAAATCCAGGAAAAATTGTCAAGGACAAGGCGAAGGAATTGCAAGTATAAAAAAAAAAAAAAAAAACAAAGACAGAGCAAGTAAAGGAAAACAAATAAACCAGAGAGCTTACCGAACAACACAATATCCACCTGGAGGATGAGCACGCCAGCTCTGGCACTCGAACCCAAGTTGCATACAGTAGTTTATGCCTAAGTTGGATGTGGCATAGAGCAGTCCGAGTGGAAGAGAGCGCCAGGGAAGAATGAAGTGAACAAGTGATACTGCCTAGAGAAACCTCCACGGAACCCCAGAACATTGCTGGACCCTTGGATCTCCACCCAAAAACCTAACCGTCGATAGCTGGAGGAACCTGAGGGGCACATCTACCAAAGGTACCCCAGCTTATGCCACGCTGCCGTGATAGGGCAGGAAATGGATATCCAGCCAGGTGGGAAGCGCCAGTGGCTCCAACTATTGGCAGAGTACTGTTAAACAGTGACAATGGTACCATGAAATAAATGTGAGGGACAGCTCGTATAGTGTAGGGATAAATGTAAATGGCAGCCTTGCTGTCAGAAGGATTTTCCGACTATCGGCTCTGGAAACTTCATAATCCATTACAATATATATGTGTAAATATTACCCTGTACCACTACTTTATTGCATGAGACGAGAAACTATACGGTAAGTAAAACAGGGTGGAATAATCAAATAATTTTTTTTTTAAGGATGGTTAAGGGAGACGTGACAAGTGGTATTAGAGCCCAGTTGCAAAACTGAGGCCTTTGGGAATTGGAAATTGAAAATTAAAAATTCAAAACTGAAGAATTGAAAACATAGAATAGCATATACAATTTATTTTTGTCCCTGTTGAAGCAGTTCAAAAAAAAGAAAAGAAATATAGTTAGTGTTTTGATCTGTTTTTTTTTCTTTCCTCATGTGAAGACCAGGAAACCGGGAGACTGATAGTATGAGAAGAGGGGATAGTGCATCGCGCAGGTATACGATGGGCCAGGGACTTTTACCTGATCTTGAGAGCAACCTCGAGCTATGGGTGCAACTTGGAGAGGAGGCTCGAAATACAAACCAGGCTATTTTGGAGACAGTGCAAGAATTGAAAAATGAAATGGCCGACTTACATGAAGATAATGCACGGCTAACGATGGAACAAGAAAGAATTATAAAAAGTCTATCTGATAGACAAAACCAGCTGCCAACCAACCCCAGTGCGAAACAGCAGAGGATGTCGGAAGAACAGAACCATCATACAGAACCTGAGGGGTCGGAAGAGAGGGAGGAATGATCGGATAATGCATCTGAACAACAGACTTCAAAGAGCCAACGAATAGAGCTGCAAGGGGAATTCTGAAAGATTAAACCACCACACTTCAATGGGGAACAGGAGGAAGCAGTTGAGGCATGGTTGATAAATATGAACAAATACTTTAACTTGGGAGAGATTTCAAAGGCACTTCAAATAAAGATGCCTAACTGAATGTTTTTATGACGAAAAGGCAAGGGAAGTCCATGACTTGTCGTTGGGGCAATAGACTATGGACAAAATTATCACCCGTTTTACTTCCTTGCTTTGTTATGTGCCTTATATTAGAGAAGAAAAAGCTAAGGTGCAAAGATTTGTTAGTAGTTTACCCCTGTATATGTGAGAAAGGATTGAGTTTGACAATCCAAAGACAATAGACAAAGCCATTCGTAAAGCTAAGATTTGTTACCAGCAGAGTAAATAGAAAGGAGAAGTTTCAGGCAAAAGATGGAGTGAGAAAAGAGGTAATAAGTCAGCTGGAAACAGTAAAGGAAATCGCAGTGGTGGAAGCAAGGGAATTGGCAAGGGGTAGAACAGCAAAACTATACAAAAAAAATCTTTCAAATCCAAGCCAACCAGCGAGTCCAGAGTCGGCGAACAGCCCGCAAGATTGGACAACGAAGGGAAAGTAAGACCCCCAGTACACTGTTGGGGTTGTGGAGGACCTCACTACGTCAAAAATTGCCCGCAGCGAAAAGGGACTGAACAGTTATCCCAGATCCATGAAGCATCAACAGTTGGTGATGTGGGACGTAGCATACCAAGGATTAATGCGACCCTAGATGATCGTCAAGCGGAATACCAGCCGACCATGGTGGAATTTGAAGGTAAAATTTCAAACCTTACTGTACCTGTTTTAATTGACCCAGGAGCCACATTAAGTTATATTAGTCCTAAGGTAGTAGAACATTGTAAACTGCAATCTATTAAATACAAGAATCCGTGGCTAGTACAACTGGCTACGGGGACCAAGAGGTGAGTGCTGGCAAAGGTCAATGACTGCTCTTTGACAATAGCAGGGTAGCCAATAATGGCAAATTTAAATGTGCTTCCCCTTGGTTCATATGAAGTTCTGATCAGTATGGACTGGTTAGAAAAAAACTGGTCATTGGTTGACTGCAAAATGAAGATTATCTATTATAGGGATGAACTTGGAGCTAGGCAAGAGATGCATGGAATTAAGCGACCATTGCAGGTTCGGCCAATAACTACATCCTAGTTAGCAAAATGCATTAGGAAAGGGTGTCAGATTTACGCCATCTAAGTGTGTTATGCTGAATCGAAGGATAAAACAAACACATTGGACAGCATCCCTGTAATACAAGAGTTTGCAGATGTGTTTCTAGAAGAGATCCCCGGACTACCGCCTAAGAGGGATATAGATTTTACCATCGAATTGATACCGAGGGCAGCACCGGTATCTCGAGTACCCTATAGAATGAGTTTACCTGAGTTGACTGAGTTAAAAATGCAGCTACAAGAACTGTTAGACAAAAATTATATTCACCCCAGTGTGTCTCCGTGGGGAGCCCTAGTGCTATTCATTAAGAAAAAAGACCAGACCCTTCGCATGTGTATATATTATCGTCAGCTGAATAAGCTGACAATTAAGAACAAGTATCCCCTACCTCGGATTGACGAACTTTTTGATCAAGTGAAGGGTGCAACAGTATTCTCTAAGATCGATTTGCGATCAGGTTACCACCAGATCATGATTAAGGAGGAAGACATAGACAAAACAACTTTTAGAACAAGATATGGGCATTACGAGTTTGTGGTGCTACCCTTTGGGTTAACTAACACCCCTGCAACTTTCATGTGCTTGATGAATAACATATTTCATCGATATTTGGACAGATTTGTGCTAATACTTATCTATGATATACTAATATACTCCCGCACCTTGGAAGAGCACAAGGAGCACCTCAGATTGGTGCTACAAACCGTCCGAGAACACCAGTTATATGCTAAGTTCAGCAAGTGAAATTTCTTCAAGGAATAAATACAATATTTAGGCCATATAATCACAAAGGAAGGGATCGCAGTGGATTCTGAAAAGATAAGGACCATAATGGAATGGCCCATATCGAAAGATGTAGCAGACATCAGTTCCTTTATGGGGTTAGCCAGTTATTATAGACACTTTACAAAAGGCTTCTCAAGAGTATCATATCCTATCACCTCCCTACAGAAAAAAGAAAAAGCATTCAAATGGACCCCGAAATTTCAGAGAAGTTTTGAACAGCTTAATAATTTGCTCACCACTGCACCCATTTTGAGCATAGCCACTCCTAGTAAGGACTATGTGGTGTGCACTAACGCAAGCAAGGAGGGCGTGGGAGGTGTGTTGATGCAAGAAGGGAAAGTAATAGCTTACGAGTCAAGGAAACTCAAAGAGCATGAGCAAAAATATTCTGCCTATGACTTAGAGCTGGCAGCCGTCATACATGCCTTGAAGATGTGGTGACATTATCTCATGGGGAGGAAATTTTTACTATTGACAGACCACCACAGTCTAACTAATTATTTTAGCTAGCCCACTTTAAACGCGAGGCAAGCACGGTGGGCATATTTCTTAAGTGGTTTTGACTTCGATATTAAACACTTGAAGGGGAAAGAAAACCGGGTGGCTAACGCCTTAAGTCGGAAGGTACAATGTTTGTACGAAATTTCCTTCAGCGAATGGAAAAGTCCCTTCGAGGAAATTATAAAAAAGGCAGCAGAACAAGATGCTGAATATTAGCAAATAAAATAGCATGTACAACAGTCTACCAGCAAGAAAAATCAGCAAGGATATGAGGTAGATAATGCTAGAATGTTGCATTATAAAAAGAGGTTGTATGTACCTAGTCAAAACAGTGTTAAAAATCTAATTTTGGATGAATTTCACACCAGTGACTATGCTGGACACCCTGGGTATCAGAAAAAGATCACTGCACTTCGAAATGATACTATTGGCCAAATACGAAGAAGAATGTAGCCGAGTATTTAGCACGGTGTTTGAAGTGTCAAGAAATTAAAGCAGAACATCAGCATCCAGCAGGGCTATTACAACCCTTACCCATTCCGGAATGGAAATGGGAAACCATTTCTATGGATTTCATAACAGGGCTGTGTAGGACAAAGAAGAGTAACGATTCTATTATGGTGGTGGTAGACAAGTTGAGTAAAGCAGCACATTTTATACCTGTGCAATCCACCTACAGGGCTATACAGATTGCCCATATCTTCATGCAGAATGTATTTAAATTGCATGGACTCCCAAAGACGATAATTTCAGATCATGACGTGAAATTCACGTCGGCCTTCTGGAGGACATTATTTGCAGAATTGGGGACACAGCTGAACTTCAGTACAGCGTACCACCCCTAGACCGACGGATAAACAGAGCGAGTGAACCAAGTGGTAGAAGACATGTTAAGGGCATATGTGATGCAGCAACCGACGCAGTGGGAGGACTATTTGCACTTGGTTGAATTTGCATACAACAACAGGTCATACCTCGTTACAAATGAGTCCCTTTGAGGTCCTATACGGATGGAAATGCCGCACACCCTCAAGCTGGGGTGGACTTAAGGACAAATTGAGGTTAAGGATGGAAATGCTTAAGGAAATGGAGGATATGGTGAAAAAGGTACGCTCTAATTTAAAGGCAGCTCGGGATAGGCAAAAAAGCTTTGCTAATCGGAAGAGGAGGTTCAAAGAATACCAAGTCGGTGACCATGTTTATGTGAGGATCCAAGCCATAAAGAGTACACTGCAATGGAGCGGGTGTGCCAAGTTGGCACCCCGATATTGTGGACCATTCCAAGTCTTGGCAAGAATTGGGCTGGTGGCTTACCAGCTCGCCCTGCCAACTCACATTCGGGTCCACAATGTCTTCCATGTCTCTGTGTTAAAAAAATATGTCTATGATCCTAAACATGTGATCTGATGGCAGGATATACAGGTAAGGATTATTTCCCGTAGACCAGTCTAAAAGTGTTCTTTAAAAGAAACTGAATTAGAATATTGTATGTGCAGGTCAAACCGGAAGGAGAAGTCTTGGTCGAGTCACTGAGCATCCTCGACCGGAGAGAAGTACAGCTACGGAAGCGAGCTATTACCCAAGTTAAAGTGCAATGGCAGCACTTTGGGCGTGATGAGGCCACTTGAGAAGATGAAGAGCTCATGAGAAAGACTTATCCAGAGCTGTTCTTAGTCAACGGACATCGAGACGATGTCCAATTTTAGTCAACGGACATCGAGACGATGTCCAATTTCAGGAGGGGGAGATGTAATGCGCTGAAAAAGATTAAATATTTAATTGTTACTATGGTAAAAGACATAATTGAATATGACAATGTTACTTATTTGAATTTAATAATCTCGTTACTAATTGTTTTATTTTTTTTTAAAGAAAATGTTTCTTGAATACGAACAACTTCTGAGGAGGAAGTTGAGGAAAGGAAACAGTTGTTGAAATGGCAACCCTAACTGCCTCCCCTAACTGAAAGGGCTTTTGAAGAAAAGGAAGTGGGGAGAGGCAAAATCTATGCTGTAGTGACAAGAGAAAGGAAAGAAGGCTAAGTCTAGTGAGGACTAGATAGCCAAGCACGGAGTGCCAATGTTCTTGCTGCAGGTAGTGATCTTGCAAGACAGCTAGGGGGAAGATTCTGGTCCCGAAGGACGAATCTCGTGGTTGGGTGGACAAGAAACAACAGTGTACCAAGTGAACCTTCAAGGAGCCTTACTGCTGGAAAGACCAGGTAAGTAAACGAACCTCCCAGAAGTCTATTGGTTAATTCTTCTGTAAACTGCTCAGAATTGAAGAGGAGAGCTACTGTTATTACTCTGTTAATAGTAAGGTGACAGTGTGTTCCTTCTTAAACTATTAATGCAAAATGGGACAGTTGGTTAATTCTTCTGTAAGTGTTTAGAATTAAAGAGGAGAGCTACTGTTAATAGTAAGGTGACAGTATGTTCCTTCTTAAACTATTAATGCAAAATGGTATTGTAGAGAATAAGGTGGTTAGAGGTAACTTTGAAATAACAATAGATGAACCCAGAATCTGAGACTAGAACTGGGGTCTTAGCTTGATAAGCATATAAATACAACAACACAGTAACAGTTAAATTATACTAGAGACTGTTCATTAAACAGCAAAGAGTAGTGTTAAATAGTTAACGCTCGCACTGTAGGCATAACCTATAGTATTTTTTTCCTTTATATACTTGAAGGGTTCGCAACAGAAAAAGAGCAGTAGTACTTTTGAAGAATATACAAAAATTCTTGCCAACAAAGTGGATTGGACCGAATTACTAAACCCTAGGTTTCCAAAAAAAAGAAAGCGGGGAAAAACAAGAGAGCTACACACTTAATACAACCATTAAAGGAATTAGGGTCAACATGGTGGTGCATCCCTGAATGACGGTGCTCCCGTGAGGGAGTCCGCGTTTCTGGAGCATACCCTCTGCTAGACTGGAAATAAACCTGAGAAAATTCATTGAACAACGAATATATCTCAAATTACAAACAGACATGGAGTGATTGGTCGCAAACCTAAGCTAACTCGGACGAATATCATGTCAAGAAAATGTTCAGGAGATTTAACCGAACCAGCAACCTTTTAAAAGAAAATCTTGGTGTTTACACAGAGCATTCAGAACTTAACGAATTCAATCAAAAAGATATATAATTGAACTCCGCAACCTCAACTAAACATTAGTGCGAAAATTTAAACAGTTATGTATCATGGAAATGGCACTTAAATCATAAATTCGACTGTCCATTCCTTGAAAACAAATTTTGAAACAAAATCTAAGAATCCATGCTCGAGAACATTATGGGTATCAATACTTGAGAATTTACATAAAATTGGAAAAGTCCAGTCTGAGGGTCCATGCTCGAGAACATCTGACATCATGAACTCGGCTGTTGCCGAGACAAAACCCAGATAAAAATTCATATGAAATAAGAGGGACCATGGTACCATGAAATAAATGTGAGAGATAGCCCGTATAGCATAGAGATAAATGTAAATGTCAGCCTTGCTGTCGGAAGGATTTTCCGACTATCGGCTTTGGCAACTTCATAATCCATTGCAATATATATGTGTAAATATTACCCTGTACCACTACTTTATTGCATGAGACGAGAAACTATACCGTAAGTAAAACAGGGTGGAATAATCACATAATTTTTTTTTAGGATGGTTAAGGGAGACGTGACAATATATGAATGACTTTAATTGTTTTGAACTGTTCTTATCCCTAATATTTCCAAAATATTTTGGAATTTGCACTTGTGTGAAGCTGACAGCTACATGCGGAAAACTGTAATAAAATGTAAACGTGGAAAAGAAACGAAGAAAAGAGTAGTCGTCAGCAGTCTCGTAATCATATTGCATCATTTAAAAAAGAAAAACGGTATTCCTTAGCGGTGTCATAATCATAATGCATCATTTAAAATGGACAAAAATAACGAGGGCAGTTAAATGGTATACCTCATTACAGCAGCCTCATAATACACCATGTAAAGGATTCACCGTTTTCGGAATTTATCAATGCTCTTATGACAATTGCGTTTTACATTCAATATGAAAATTTGGCAGGAGAAAAAATGAATTGATAGCAGTCAGACAATTCTCTGGTTCTCAATATGATCGAGCGCAGGGGATTTGAACTCTTGCCATTGCAGAGATCAAGCCTGTAGTTGCAGGTTCCCCCGCTTGAACCAAATGAAAAATATCATCGTTTTATTTTGTCAATCTTGTCTTCTCTCCTTTACAAGCATATTTACATTACTACCGTAGCCATGCTTATCATATGATGTACACTTTCAAACAGATAACTTTTCAAGAATAGATGCCTTGGCAGCAGCTAAATGAAGCGGCGGTTCGTCGTTAGTAAACCTTTTAAACTGGTAATTAGGATCCCCATGCTGGAAATTATGGATTCCATAAAGTGCCGTGATTCCTCTAAGAATAAACCTATCAATCCAGTTTCGAATTAATTATCCTTTTCTTCATGGATACTCTCCAGCGATGGCCGCCATCCACCGTCACCGCTGATCCGCGCTGCAGTACAACAATTCTTGGCCAACAAAGCTTCCATGGCCTCCCGCTTAGACAAACCACTAGCCAGCAATTCCTCCAGCTCTTGCTTTCTGATGACCACTTTAACCCTCACAACAACTTTTCCTGTATTGTCACAAGAAAGAGCTGGCTTTGATGAGCTCACATCTTTTTCTTCGCCGCTGGTTGCTGTGCTAATTCTATCTGTGCGCATATGTTCATCACGGCCATTTTTGCTATGGTCCGAGTTAGGCGCAATACAGTTCCCCATTTTACTTAACAGGATATTGTTAATATGGACGACTCAGACTCCAGCATAGCATCTGTTTGTCAATCAATTGTGTTTCAGTTATTAGACAATGTATGTTACGCCATAGCATAGATATTATATAACAATTCTGTGCAGCTTTGAGTTGAGGAGCAATTCAATGTTCAAATCGATGACCGTAAGTAGCACGTCCAAGAAAAAGAAGCCGATTGACTCGGGGCAGCCCGATTGGTCATATGATGAATTATGTCAAACGGCAATACAATTGACATCGAAGAACTCCATTGGAGGTGGTAAGCGTAAATAGTACGTTGAAAGAAATCCAAGCAGTCAAGATCAAACCGCGTAGACTAGTCAGATTAACTAAAACGCTTCTTCTTCGTTTGAATTTGGATGCGACCCATTTTTTTATTTTTACACTAGGTTGTTGATTTGATGTGAGTTACTTGGTAATTCATAAATACTTTGAGTGGATGTTATATATTGTTTGTGTGGTTTAATGGTTGATTGTATGTGTTTTTTCTTAAGAGATTAAAGCTTCAAAACTAGAAGGGTAAAGTATGTATATGTTTTTAGATTTAGTAGTTAAATAGGAGGTGGGTCCCTTGACCGTATGTGTTTTCTTTTAAGAGGTTACAGCTTCAAAACTAGAAGGGTAAAGCATGTATGTGTTTCTAGATTTAGTAGTTAAATAGGAGGTGAGTTCCTTATTCCATAAAGAAAAAGTCTCATATACCAATTTGATGTTTGGCTTCACTATGACTTTAAAATTAGATAATAATAATAATAATTTTTAAGTTTAAATGTGAATCCTTTATCCCACAAACAAAAGAAACAGATAAGAAAAAATATCAAATTTAATTGGAATTGCAATTTCATATTATTTATTTGGAATTGCAATTTCATATCACTTGAAATAAAAAATTTAAATAAAATTGAGATCGATTAAATTGTATAACTGTAATTATAATTATATTATAATTATATATTAAAAAAATATAAATTTTTTTTTTCCTTATTTACATAAATTTTATTTAAATTATAGTTTTTAATCTATCAAATTTTATTTTTAAATATCTAAATAAACTTAATACGCATAAATATTTATATTGCATTAATACTATATAACTTAAACAATTAATATTTAAGATTTTACACACTTCAAATTTCTAACAAATATTTGATTCTACACCCTTTAAATTTTTAACAAGTATTTTGGAAAAGAATTACCACTATGTTATGAGCTTAGTTCTTACATGCCGTCGAGAACTTCATTTGATGACCATCGTTTTGTTGTCCTTATTTTCAATAATATTAAATTTATGTTTCTTTTTTTTTTTTTACGTGAATTCCTGCGTGATTATATATATATATATTATATATAATATATATATATATATATATTGAAATGTAGATATGGAAAATAACAATGTCTTGGATTATGCCTTAGTGGTTCATGTTAGTGCCGAAACAATAAATTTTCTTATGTGTATTTAGAAAAAGCTTGTTGCATGTGTATCAAATAAAATTTGGAAGAAAAACGAGAAAGGATTAGGTGGAAGGGTGAAGGGTTGCAATCATTATGTTATGCTATTGATTTGAATTGGTGTCGTTTTTGTCATGGATTCAATTGTGTTTTGGAAGAGGATATAAATGCCTTGTGATGAACTATTTATAATATATATTCTTAGTAGAATTCTTTGATGTAAAGAAAACAAATATATTTCTTAATTTAAATTCTCTCTTTTTTTTTTCAATGTCACCAAAATCAATTATCTGTTATTAGTGTTATTATGTAAAAGATTGTATATGAATGCTCTTCAAACTTTGTATGGTTTTGTTTACTTAGATTCCAATGTTTACAATTTAGACATGTTTTTTCTTTGATCTTGCGATGTTGTGTTGTCTAACAATACAAATTGTTCAATGATTCCATTTGTGTTTCTATACTTTAATAATAACGCTTCAATTTAATGTTATTCTCTTTGTTTTGTAGTTGATTGGGTTTTTAGTATCAACCCCTTTAGTTTATTGATACCTTTGGTTTATAAAAATATTCTTGAGGTTTATAGTATTAATGTTAGAACTAAATGTTGTTTTAGCGGTTTATAATATTTATTTCTCACTTTATATGCTTTGGGTTTAAAATTTTGATGTCATCGGTTTCTGACTATTGTTGAAAAGCAACCATGGTGAGTCATTCTTAATCATGGTCATACATGTTGATAATCAACCTTGGTTAATCGTGGTGAATCATGGTGGCAAATGGTTGTGTGTGGATTCTTTTATGAAGATTCTTCCAATATTGAAAATATCTGTGGACAAACATCATTCATGACAATGGTTATTCATGTCCAACTTGGTTTATAGTTGTGGTGTTGGATGGTTAACCATGGTCAATAACTATGGTCCAATGTCCTTTTGTGACAAGGATTGTCTCAATCTGAAAATCAACCATGATCAAAACCATAGTCAACCATGTATACCTTGGGTTTATAAGATTAAACTTAAAAATTATTATTGTGACCCTTTAGACTCCTATATATACCAAGGAGCTCTTATCATTTGTATCATCCAAGAATTGTTCATTTACATGGTGTAAAGGAGGTTGCCCCCTCAAAGAGGCTATTTCTCAAGTCGTTGATCTATTTTTTCTTCTATTTTGTCAGCTGCTTGAATAACAAAATCAATCATGGTCATTCATAGATAGACATGTTTATTATATGGACTATAATATTTATTTTGGGGTTTATATATGTTGGATTTCTATTATTTGATTAGGTTTAATATTGTTCCCTTCGGTGAAATATTTTTCCCTTGGCTTAATAATAACTTGGATTTTTAGTATTAATTTCTTGGTTTTATACTATAAATGATCATCGACCATGGTTAACCAAGGTAGATGATAAATTGTGCTCAACCATGCTTAATTATGGTCAAGCATGGCCCAACGTCGCATTGTGACAATGATTGTCTCAATATGAAAATCAAATGCCATAGTCAACCATGTTTATTTGATGGTTTTTAATATTCATCTTAGTGTTTATATACCTTGGGTTTATATTATTCCCTTGGGTTTATAGTTCTTTGTCGTTTTAGTATTAATCCCTTGGGTTTATAATAACATCCATCATCAACCATGATTAATCATGGTCAACCATTGTAAAATATGTTCAATCATCGGTAGCCATTGTTATCCCCAAAAAATTGATCATCTAACCTAATTTACTAGATGGATCAAAGTACACCATGTAAAGCAAATTATTAAGTAATTTCTCACATCAAAAGAAATTTTACTATGGTAAAATTGGCTTTACATGGCGTACTTTGATCCATCTAGTAAATTAGGCTAGATGATCAATTTTTTGGTGATAACAACCATAGTCAATGTAACACCCTCTTCCCACATCTACCCAAGCAATTCGCTAGCCAAGGAAAACATGCGACGAGAGGCTGATATGATATGACTCAACCACCTAAGTCACCTTAGGGAAGTGGAACTGATGGAAATACACCATACAAACATCCATCATCATCAAAAAAACTCTCAAAGGATAAGTCAACCACTCAAACAACCTGTAATTAGGCCCCACTATCATTTTAGGTCTCTTGGGCCATAGTCGCTCTCATGATATGGGAAAGGGAGTGACCAACAACCTAAATTCACTCTCACAGGCCTACTTGCCAGCCACTATGGACCAAAATTATTAGTGTTGTGCTAGGGACCTTGAGATTTAAGCCACTTTTTCACGATCAAAACCTAGGACACTGCCCAAAATTGATCCATCTCTTCAAAACAGTAAAGTAACAGGGAAAAGAAAATACTTGTTCAAGGCCTTCACTGGATCCCTACTAGCCATGATAGGCATTTCATCAAAGATATCATTGACATGTAACCTATAGGTGTAAACAACAAAATTAAGTGTAGGTATCTCGTGCTTATCTGAGAATCACTATGAACCATTGTTCCCTTATGCCATTTTCTGCATTATCATCTATTAGGTCATAGACACATTATCCATTCATGTACAAGTAAAAACATGTTGAAAGGCATACATAGCTTCTGTCACAAAATGTACATATAACTAGCATAATAGGAACATAAATACTATAAACATATCATCCATATAAGCCACATATAATCCATCATTATGCTCATAGACATACAAGGAGAAACAACCCTTCATTACTGATGCAAAATCCAAACCCGAGATGGGACTTCCACGTTCCACTCGACCATAGAATGAATGAGCCAAATTTTTCTTCAATCATTCACCCCCATGCCATATTCCAAGCATGAATGTGGGATCTCATAGAACATATCAATCAAAACCCATCCAGGGTTTCCAGAGGCCATCCACCTCAACCCATGAAATTGTGATTCCACCTCACAGTCAGACATCACAAAACCATCATCAGATCAATCTCTATCCCACCCTTCTAGGGCTCCATATTGTTTGTTCCAACCCAACTTCGAGGACTACTAACTCAACCCGCGACTGCCGCTAGCCTCCTGAGCGTTTGTCCAACCAAGGCTTCGAGGACTAGTAACTCAACCCATAACTCTTGTTGGAATTCCCAAGCATTTTTCCAATCAAGGCTTCCAGGACTAGTAACTCAACCCACCAAGGGATTCTAGAGAATTTTTGAAACCAAGGCTTCCAGGACTAGTAACTCAACCCATGTTGTTACAGGGCTTCTATAGTGTTTTTCCAACTAAGTCTTCAAGGACTAGTAACTCAACCCAGGTCGTTGCAGGGATTCCATAGATTTTGTCCAACCAAGGCTTATAGGAACTAATAACTCAACCCAAGCCAAGGAAACATGAGAACCAACCAAAACAATAAAGGAAATAAACCCATAATATCCATGGCTATCTAGGAAATGGCAAGGCTAGGAAAATCCACTGTAAATCTAGGAAATTCTCCATGCCAATGACAGATCATAACCAAGAAACCACATGCATGTGCCATGCATGACAAACTAGTGAGGAAAACATACATGAAACTCGATATTTGCAAGCAAAACCCATTATAGTTGCTGATGTCGATGCCCTCTTGCACTTTCATGCTCTTCCTTTACATTATTTCTCCAAAACTCCAAGTATGCCACATCCTCCAAGAGTTCTCCAAGAAAACTCTAAGTATTCAAGAGTATGAGAGAGAGAGACAATGATGAGAGAGATCTCCAACACTGAATTGACCAAGTCTTGCCCACTAATTCTCAGAAGCCTTTTTATTAATGAGGCCTCTATTTTTTTCATTTTCCATCATTTTCCTCCTGACATGCAACCTGTGACATGTAACCTTCCTTTTCTCCTAATTTCCATTATTTTCATAAATAAAATGCCAATAAATTCATCATGCCTTTCCGAAACCTTAGCCATTGCCTTGCCAATTTCCTTAGCCATAATAAACCGAATCGACACTCATTAGGATGTTTCCCCAACCATTTAGCTTGGAATACGTGTCCCATCACCATGGCCTTATATATTTTTACATGAGTTGTTAACCAGGGTTGTTACATAACCCTCTCCCTTGGGGGAACACCATCCTAAATGTTCAATGACACCTATAACCAACAATACCACTAAAAATGAGACATACTTCCCATGGAGCTTTATAACATAGCTCGTTGCACTATTTACAATGACCATCAAATAAAAAAAACATCATGACAACATGAAAACATATCACATAGTGGAGCTTTATAACACAACTCATTATGGTATTTACAATAATCATATATACACATATACACTTGCTTCAACTAGAAAATAACCATATTGTTTATGGATCTTTGTAAATTCATCTCGATATAGTATTTACAATAATATACGCATATACACATTTGCTCAACCAACAAATAAAATACATGATGTCAACGCCTACAATAAAGGAATTCAGAGACTTCCACCTCCACCCTCAAAGTAATAATAGGATTCACCTCCTTCCCAGGAAGTTCAGAATCCAATGTAATGTAAAATATGCATCCAATGTCTAGTGCCATAATCTTGCACCACTTGTCCTCTAAGTGAATAGTTATCAGCTCATTGTTCCAAGGTGCACTCCCAATGTGCATCTGATTCCATCTGAAAACGCTCATGACCAAAACAAATTCAACCCTGCCCTTCCCTTCTCTGCTACATAGCCCTCGACAATTCATTCAACCCTTCCGTGCAATCACTCACATTCCAAGTTCCACCGGCACCCCCATCCAGGGAAATCCATCCCTTGGAAAGACTTCCTCGCATCGGAAGATACAAAAACCAAGGCATATCCCTGCCTTGAAACCATCATACTGATCATATCATGCTCATGGAAATCAATGGCCACTATTGGGTACCAGTATCCCACAATGGCCCTCCTCTTGAAGTGCTTTACCAGTGCATTGCTTCTTGTTTCAATTCCTTTTGTTGATGTTACTAATTCTTGCAGTCGATTTCAACCACCCAACCAGGCATGTTCATGCATTCTTGTTCCAACCACATAACTTCCATTATATTTAAAATAAATTGAAATAAACTCACATCATACCTCATTGGTAGCTCATCAACAAGGTACATTTGTAATCTTGTTTGCTTCCTATCACAACAAGTCAAACTAGCATATTTAACCAAAACTAACATATTGGGCAGTTTTCCTACTGCTAAATAATTCACCACATCTGCGTACCATGGGGTTTTACAGCCACAGCAAATAGGTGTTCATCCGGGAACCGGTCTTCTACCGCCATTGAATCATCTGTTATTGGTACTCGGGAGAGGATATTTGCCACAAGGTTTTCCCTCCCCAGTCGATCCTTTATAGTTATGTCAAATTCTTGCAAAAGTAGTAGCCAACGTGTCACTCTTCCATTTGTGATGGGTTTATTAGCTAAATATTTGATAGCAGAGTGATCAGTATACAGAACTACAAGGTATCCATTTATATAGTGTTTGAATTTGTTAATAGCATAAATAATAGCTAAAAACTCTTTCTCTTATACTGTATAGTTCAACTTAGTAGGAGTTAAATTTGTGCTAATGTAGTATATAGCATAGGGTTTCTTTTCGTCTTCTTCACCAAGAACTACTCCAACAATTGAATCTGACGCGTCTGATAAAATCTGGAATGGTATATCCCAATTCTGCCCTCGTAATATTGGTGTTGTTGACAGTAGTCGTTTCAACTCTGTAAAAGCAATGACACATTTGTGAGTCCATATAAAATCAACATTTCCTATTAAGGCATATAATGGTGCAGCAATCTGTGAGAAGTTCTTTATAAATCTACGATAATATCCTACAAATCCCAGAAAACTATGTACCTCCGTTTGAGTGCAGGGAGTAGCTAATAAGAGGATTACATGTATTTGTGTTGGATCTACCTGAATTCTAGTTGCTGAAATGAAATGACCTAGGATCAGGCCCTGTGCCATCATCATATGGCACTTCGTGTAACTTAAGCATAGCCTAGTTACGATACACCGTTCCAGGACTTACTCCAATGTCTGTAATGCGTGTTCAAAGTCATCTCCATAGGGTGTGAAATCATCCATGTATACCTCCAATCCTTCATTTATCAAGTCTGCAAAAATATAGAGTATGGCTCTTAGGAATGTGACGGGTGCATTGCACAATCTAAAAGGTAATACCATGTAAGAAAATGTTCCCCACGGGTAGGTAAAAGTGGTTGTATCATGGTCTTCAGGGGCAATCTAAACTTGGTTGTAGCCACTAACGCCATCCAGGAAAGAGAAGAATTTGTTCCCTACCAGTGTGTCTAGGACCTGGTCGATGAATGGAAGGGGAAAATGGTCCTTTTACATTGCTTTGTTGAGTTCTCTGTAGTCAATGCATATCCGCCACTTCCCATTCTTTTTAGGGACCACTACTAATGGAGAAACCCATTCACTGTCAGATATAAGATAGATAAAATTCACATCTAATAGTTTTTGAAGTTCTTCTTTAACAACATCCTTTAGGTGAGGATTTAATCTATGCTGAGGTTGTCGAATGGGTCTTGCATCTTTTTCAGTTTAAATGTGGTGCATACATAGTTGATGGTCAATCCCTTTCATGTCTAGGTAATCCCAAGCAAAAGATCCTTTATATTTCCTAAGGACTTGAGTAAGTTTCTATTCTTGGTCATCACTCAAATTACTGTTAATATTCAGGATCTTCTGTAGCTCGATTTCAATAGGTTTACTATTATAGATAGTGGTTGTTGGTATTGGTTGGTCATTGATATCTCTCAGGGAATCTTCTTCAATTTCATTGTCAAGGACTACTTTAATCATGTGACATTTCAAACTAGATACTGTAGCAGGATGATTGATAAAGGTATTAATGACATCGTCTCCTCTTTGGTTTTTAAATTCAAGGGCATCTGCCACAGTCAATGGTGACCGAATATTTTCTGTTAAATATGTTATAGGTTGCTTCCTAGTTTTTACAATGGTTATGCTTGGTTGAGCAGGATGGTATAAAGCTAGATTCTTCACATCATTCCTCTAGTTATTGATCCGGAATTTATCCAGGATAAAGAATATAAGGTATTACAGACTCATGTGCATGGATGTGCCTATGTTACTTTATGTAATGGATCAATAAGATTGTGAAATACATAGACACTGAGGAAATCAGAGAAAACATAACAGTCAAACATGTGAACAAAACAATTTTAATAAGGAGTTCACCCAATGCTCCTGGGCTACATCTCTTGGTCTAGCCTTTCAGTGGTGGCCTCTCTATTATGTTTTCAAGTATAGTTTTACAATAGTGAGCTCGATTCGAGTCTCACTAACAGAAGGAAGTCAGCAGGAATGGAGTGCACAGACTCTCCTTATGGAAACTTGACCTCTGAGGGTCACACTAGTATGACAGTCCTATACTGAGGAGCTTGCTTGAACCTCTCAAGCCTTCAATGGAGTACACAGACTCTCTGACTCTCTCTGGCTCTACCTGGCTCGATGCTGCCTTCAGGTCAACTCGGATTCTACTCTTTGTTCTCTGCTATTAGCTTTCTGTATCTCTGTGTGTTGCCTCTATGTATGTTGCGCCCTTTGCTTCTGTCAGTTTATGGCTTTAAAGCCAGTCTATTCTTTTGACTGTTGGTTTTCGCTTCCCAACCTTCTATTTCCTTTCATCTATATGTTCGAATTCCTCTGCTATGCATCATCATCACTCGGTAATGCCTTGCAGGTAGGTGGCCACCTGTTGTCAAATTATTCGAGTGGTTGTTAAATTTGTTTGCTTCAAGATCACCCACGAACATGAATCATTTGCCAACTCATCATCCTTGTCGAATGCCAAATCCCTGTCATCTTGCTTTTTGACCTGTCAAATCTAGTCAGTCATCAGGACACATCTCCGCTATTAATTTGGACCCCCCAGATCCTATGGTCGTCCTTCATATTGGGCGAATAAGTCGCACGAAGTTTACCCATCTGATGCGGGTGATTTTCTCTCTTCTGTCAGACGCATGTCACTCGATGTGTGGCATCAGGCAGAACTCAGTCAAAACTACTTACCACCTCGAAGCCTTCTAATATCCTACTGGTTCTGGGGAATCTCGCACTAATTGCGTATCAGAATCCACCTCTGTTTCTCGAATTAGCCTCTGGTTTTGCCAGTTTTGTGCCATTGCGCTTTACCATGGGCCAATGGTCTGTGCTCTTGACCGAGGGTCCTCGTTGCTCCGCTCTGGCCACAACTACAATTGCTATGAGGATTCCTTCTGATAGCTTTGATCTTTTCTAGGACTTGAATCTTTTAGCATAATTTGAAACATTCATGAAAACTTAGAGATTTTTAGGATCCAATTCGGATCACGGCCTTCCGACTGAAAAAGATTTTGGACCACCAAAAGTTTGTTTTCTTTCAAGCATCAATCAAGTGAGGGTACTGATTCCTCGCTTGCTCAATTTCTATCCATTTCGCACTGTTTGGCTTTGAACCTTTGAGTCTGATCCTGAGGTATTCAATGTCCCCTCCGCGTGTAGTTCTTACCTTCCTATCCAGAACTGTATCTTCCTGCATCTTATTAAGATATTTAGGTAACATATCACAATAGAAGGCAATTGAATCTGCTCTTCGGGATCTTCAATTAATGAAGGTTCAAATAGTCTCAAGTTGTCTGCATTAACAACTGAGTAGATGTGCATGTAATCTGGTAGATCAAGGCGAAAAGCATTCTCACCAATTTTCTCAAGTATCTTGAAAGGACCATACCTTATTGACTTCATCTTGCTACCTTCACCTTGCATTTGGTCTTTGCTGATATACGACCAAACTTGATCACCAACTTGGAAACTGTGCTCTATTCGATGCTTGTCATGCCTTGCATTGTACTTGGCTTGGCTCTTTTCCAGCTGTTCCTGTACTGCCTGGTAAATCTCTTGGATTTGTTCAATGAACTTGGTTGCTTTGTCCACATCACTGTGTTCATAAACTGCTATGTCTTTACCAAAGAAAAAATCCAAGGGAGACCTTGGTGTGAAACCAAAATAGGTCTCAAAAGGAGATCTCTATGTAGAAGAATGTTTAGCTTAGTTGTAAGCATGTTGCACATAACATAAATGTTCATGCCAAAGTTTGGGATGCTTGCTACAATAGCCTCTAAGCAGCTGGATCACTATCCTATTGACCACTTCTATTTGACCATCTATTTGTGGATGAAAAGTTGTGCTTTTCTTCAACTTGGTGTCCATCAATTCCCACAAACTTGACCAAAATTTCCCAACAAATCAGGTATCTCAATCAGATATTATGGAAGTGGATAATCCAAAATGAACCCATACATGTTGAAAGAACAACTTTGTAGTTTGTTCAGCTATAATATATTTGTTACAAGGTATTAAAATAAACATTTTTCTGAACCTATCCACAACAACATATAAATAGTCATGACCTTTCCTAGATTTAGGCAGTCCTCCAACAAAGTCCATGGAAACACTTTCCCAAGGATGAAAAGGAACTGGTAGTGGAGTGTACAAGCCTAGTTTTCTATTTATAGGCTTGCTTTTAGAACACATGGTACACCCTCTTACATATCTAGAAACTGTCTCATTCATTTTCAGCCAATAACAAAATCTTTGCAGCTGTGCAACCATTTTACTTACACCAAAGTGACCTGATAGTAAAGAAGTGTGTGCTTATCAAATTATCTTTACTCTTTCATTTTGTGTAATGCATAGCTTCCCATAATGATACAAGAGTTGTTCCTTAATATGATAATCCAATTCCTCTACTCGTTTTCCTTGACTTAAAGTTGCATATACATCTTTAAAATCTATATCTTGAGCATATTGTTCAATGTAGCTTTCATGCAATACTGAATATGCTTAAGTATAGTATATGCATTTAATTGTCTAGATAATATCTGCAATTTTGTGTATGCCTCTTTTATATCTGTTGACTAAATTGAACTGTTGTAGAACAGTCCATCTATAGTGTCTTGATTGGTGCAACTTAGTTTGGGAGTGTAGATATTGAAGTGGTTGATGATCAGTATGTATAACTGTCTCTTTGCCCATTAAGTAACATTTCCACTTTTTCACACTCTGTACTAATGCATACAATTCTTTATCATATGTGGGATAGTTAACTACTATAGAATTAAATGTCTCTGAATGATAACATATGGGTTTATCATGCTACATCAACACTACTCCCATGCCATAGTCACTGGAATCTGTTTCAATCTCAAATGGTCTTTGAAGATCGAGCAGTGGTAGTACTGGTGCTGTACTAATCTTTTCTTTCAAGTTGTCAAAGGCTTTCTGTTGTTTGCCTCCCCACTGAAACACCTTGTTCAATCTTGTTAAAGCATGTAAGGGAGCTGCAATTAAGGCAAATAGAAATAACTTTCTCCAATATTGTGCTGTCTTAAGGTTCTAAGCTCTATAGCAATTTGGTTTATGTAGTTTACAATGACTTGACTTTGGGATCTATCTCAATTCACCACCCCCTACTTTATGTCCCAAAATTAAAGCTGTTTTGCCAAATTCCATTTTGGGTTTAACATAGTTTTTCCTTTCAAAACATCAGTGTCTGCTTACATTGCTTTAAATGTTCTTCCCACATTTTGCTAAATATAAGAATGTCATCCAAATATACAATAAAAAAATCATCAAGAAAAGGTCTGAGTACATCAGTCATTACTCTCATGAAAGTAGCAGGAGCATTAGTTAAGCCAAAAGGCATAACCAGCCACTCATACAATCCTTGCTTTGTTTTGAAAGTAGTCTTCCATGCATCTTGTTTTGCAATTCTGACCTGATGATAGCCACTATGCAAGTCTAACTTGGAAAAATAAACAGCTTCTTTTAACTGATCTAATAGATCATCTATGTGAAGAAGGGGATAACAATTTTTTATCGTTATCTTATTCAGTGCTCGGTAATCAATGCACATTCTCAGCGAGCCATCTTTATTTTTCACCAAAATGATTGGAGACCCACATGGTGACGTGATAGGTCTAATGAACCCCTTCTCGAGCAACTCCTATACCTGCTCCTTGATTTATGCATTCTCTAAAGAGGACAACTTGTACATTCCGATGTTAGGCAATGGAGCATCTTGCTACAAATTAATATCATGTACTATTTCCTTTTTGCTAATCAGTTTGTTGTTTAGTATCACAACCCTTAAATACATTGGTTTTATCAGGTTTCTTTTCCTTTACAACCATCAGTAAAAATTGTTTGCATGAATTTACAATTCATTTCATCTGCCCTGATTTTATGAAAGTATAATTATTCTTGAGCGTATGAGCTCTTATAATATATTTGATTCCATCTTTAACAAGTAGATACTTGTTCTCAGCTCTATAGAAAATATCTTTTCTATTGTACAAGGACTTCCTAAAACAATTCCACATATATCCAAAGGAACTATATCTAACTCAACCTCATCTACAAATGCTGACCCAAAAGATAACTTAAGTTTACATTGTCTAGTTACTTGTAGCTTTGCTTTATCACATAGCCAACCTAATGGATATGGTTTCTTGTGAGGTGTGGTTAGTAATCCCAACTTCTTTACAATTGCTTAAAAAATTAAATTTACTTGTGAGCCACCATCAAACAAAGTATTAATCTTTTGATGATTGGAAATAACTCGAATATGAAAAAGCTCATGTCTTTTTCTCTCATTTTCATTATCAGTAGATTGTGCAAAATTACTAGTAGATGCTTCAAAATTTTTACCTTTTATACCTGTGGCTATGGTTGTTGCTTCATCTCCTGAGTCTGACCCCAAATCTTTTTGAATAGTTGCAGCAGTTTTCTTCTTCTTGCCCTCAAACTTCTTAGGTTTCAACTCCGGATGCAGAATCTAGCATTATTCATCATCATGCCCATCCTTCTTACAATGAGTGCATAAGGACTTGCTCTTCTGTACAGTGTTTGTCTTCCTCTCTTTCCATTTATGTTTTCTTTTGTCCTTATTTTTTTATTGCACTAGGTTTGGATGATCCCCCAACTTCTGGGTTCCCATTCTTACCTCTAGCTTCAAGATGCGTAGCCTGAACAGATACTTCTTCTATACTAGTGGGATTAAACATGAGGATAGTGTGCCTCATGTAGCTGTGTAGACCACTTGTATACTTCAATAGAATCTCAGGTGAGTCTAAAAAATTCCTAGAATCAAAGCTCTTTTCCTAAATTATTGATTGTAACCTTGTACACTTTGCCCTTTTAGTTGTTGAAGAGTTGCCAGCTCATCATGGCTTGCTACATGTAGGCTAGTGGATAGAATTGCTTTTTAATTGCAAAAACAAATTCACTCCAGACAGAAAGAATCTTACCATGTTTGTTCATGTCAGCTTGTGTCCTGCCTTCTCGCCATACCAAGGCAGTGCATCCAAGGCATACGTTGGCCAGCTGAATCTTACTCTTGTCTGAGTCAATACTCTACACTCTGCAATAAACATCAATCTGTCTGATCCAATTATCCAGCTTCTCTGCATTCAAATCTCCATCATATATTGGTAAATCAAATTTAACATCTAATTTAATCAAATATGTCTTCTTTTCATTTTCAGGGCTATTAGGAGGCATGGGAAATTTTTCTTCTTTCCCTTTGCCTTTGGAGTGCTCATGGAGGAGAGATTCTTCTACTCCTTTGTCTTGTTTGGAGCTTGATGCATCTTCATCTCTATGTTTCTTATAGTCCCTATACATTTCCTCCACCATGAATTTCAGGGTCATAAAACTATCCATGAACTGGGGGTCTGATTCTAAGGGATTTTCTCCTGACATTTTCCTCTTAGAATAGACTCTTCCAATTTCCGGGTTAGTTTTAGCCAATTCTCCTTCTCCTAATTTAAGCTTTGATCTAGTTAGCATTCGACAACAAAATCTAGCAAAAGCTTGTCTAACCTTAATAAACTTGAGCTCTGATACCACTTGATCTGAAATTAATCCAGGATAAAGAATGAAAGGTATTACAGACTCATGTGCATGGATGTGCCTATGTTACTTTATGCAATGGATCGATAAGATTGCGAAATACATAGACACTAAGGTAATCAGAGAAAACATAATAGTCAAACATGTGAACAAAACAAGTTTAATAAGGAGTTCACCCTATGCTCCTGGGCTACATTTCCTGGTCCAGCCTTTCAGTGGTGGCCTCTCTATTATGTTTTCAAGTAGATTTTTACAACAGTGAGCTCAATTCAAGTCTCACTAACAGAATGAAGTCAGTAGGAATGGAGTGCACAAACTCTCCTTACTGAAACCTGATCTCTTAGGGTCACAGTAGTATGATAGGCCTATACTGAGGAGCCTGATTGAACCTCTCAAGCCTTTAATGGAGTACATAGACTCTTGTTGGGTTGTGTTATATTCTCTCCATGTAGTTAATAGGGGGTTTGAAGGGCACCCATAACCCCACTTTATGGGGTCTTGGGCAGTGCCCCGGAAAATTTTGGTTTTGGACCCTATGTTAGGTTGGGCGAACCCACCTATGGTTTTGTGCATGATTTTCGCACATGATTTTTGGACGCAATGGTTTTCGGTCCATGGTATTGGACACGATGGTTTTCGGTCCATGGTATTGGATGCTTCGGCATGTATAAATATGTAATGTAACATTGAAAGGAAAGTAATGAAAAATCAAGCTGGTAGTCCTGTTTTTGGGATCCAGTGGGAAAATCTCTATGTATATGTGTTTTATGTGTTATGCTCTCGCATTGTTTATTTTTCTATGTTTTAGAATTTGTATGCAGGTAATTTCTGTACGGGGTTAAAACCTACAACTCTCTGACTCTCTCTATCTCTGTCTGGCTCAATGCTGCCTTCAGGTCAGCTCGGATTCTACTCTTTGTTCTTTGCTATTAGCTTTTTATGTTTCTGTGTGTTGCCTCTTTGTATGTTGCCCTCTCTACTTCTGTCAGTTTATGGCTTTAAAGCCAGTCTGTTCTTTTCACTGTTCGTTTCCACTTCCCGGCCTTATGGTTTCCTTTTCTCTGTCCGTTCAAATTCCTCTGCTCTACGTCATCATCACTATGTAACGCCTTGCAGGGAGGTGGCCACCTGTTTGCTAACGAACTGGGTGTCAGATTATTCGAATGGCCATTAAATCTGTTTGCTTCAATATCGCCCAAAAACACGAATCGTTTGCCAACTCATCATCCTCGTCAGATGTCAAATCCATATCATCTTGCTTTTTCACTTGTCAAATCCAGTCAGTCATCGGGACGCATCTCCGTCATTGATCTGGACCCCCCAGATCCTACAGTTGTCCTTCATATCAGGCGGATAAGTCACACGATGTTTACCCATCCGATGTGGGCGATTTTCTCTCTTCCGTCGGTCACATGTCACTCGATGTGTGGCATCAGGTAGAACTCAGTCAAAACTACTTACCACCTTGAAGCCTTCCGATATCCTGTTGGTTTTGGGGAATCCCGCGCTACGGAACTGAAACAGTTACTTTTCGAGTTTTATAGTGTTTTTGCGTCCGAGCATTTCGGGGCTTTCCTTCACTGACAGGAACGCCCTACAATTGCATATTAGAATCCACCTATGTTTCCCAAATTAGCCTCTGGTTTTGTTAGGTTTATGCCATTGCGCGCCAACAGTTTGCGCACTTGACCGAGGGTCCTCATTGCTCTGCTATGGCCACAACTGCAATTGTTATGAGGATTCCTTCTGATAGCTTCGATCTTTTCTAGGACTTGAATCTTTTAGCATAATTTGAAATAGTCATGAAAACTTAGAGAGATTTATGATCCAACTCGGGTTAGTTATGGTCATACTTCCTATCTGACCGCTAATATAAGCATCAACGGTTGCTAACCAAGGCCTTCCTAAAATTAAAGGATGTCCATCTAACTAGTTCCTAGGGTTAATAAACAAAAAAATCTTCTAGATATTCCCAAGTGTCTACGAAAACCGTCACATCCAATAATGTTCCTTCTCGCCTAATGACTGAGCAATTAGCAAGTTCCAGCAAGGTAGTTGTTGGTTCCAAGGATGTGATGCCAAGTATTTTGCAAGTTGTTGTTGTGAGAATGTTAATGGTTGCCCCTAAATCAACTAAAGCATTGGGAAAAGAGTAGCCATTTATTTTTACTGTGACAATGGGGTTTCTCAGGTCTTCATATTTTACAGGTGTCTCTTTGCCTAGTAATAAATCAGACAAAGTTCCGACAACATGGACAGTTGGGGTTATTTTTGTTTGCCTCACATACTTCTTTATACACAATTCTTTAATAGTTTTGGCATATATTGGAATGTCTTGAATAGCCTGGAGGAGGGGTATTTTTATACAGATATTCTTGAGTTCACCCAGAAGATCAAAGTGGGGACGTTCAATTGGGCGTGGTATCATTAATCTTTCTAGGAATGGTAGTTATGATCTATTCGGGAGTTTTTTACCTGACTGTATCTTCCCCTTGTCGATCGTTTATAGTCAAAGGCTTATTTGGGTGTGGTTCTTCAAGTTGCAGGTTTTTATCTTCATCTGGAGCGATTATGCATCTAGATCTTAACTTGAGTTCATTACACTCTCTCAACTCTGCTTCAGGGTCCAGACCTTAAATGATTTGCACTAACTGGATCGGTATGTTGTGGGATTTGGGTTGTGTTGGGCTAGGAGTTGTGGTCCTATATTATATTGAGGGTTCTACTACAATGTATAAGGTGCTGGTAAAGTAGGTTGATACAGAGGAATTGTCCCCATAGGCTGGTTCATGGATCTTTGCCAATTTGATTGCCAGTTCTAATTTTGTGAGGTGGAAGAGGACCATTGGGATGGATAGGGATTGTTCTGCTAGAATGGTGGAGGGTAAGAGGGATTTGACCAATTATTGTATGGATTTGATTGGTTGGTCCATGGTGGCATAGAAAATGTTTAACGTGGCCAAGTAGAGAAAGGTGGCTAGTTCTGCCATGCTACCCCTGAATATTGTTGAGAATTACATTGCGAGGGAGGAAAGAATGAAGATGGATTGGTAGGCATACCTACCGACGTGCTTGCCATTAACGACACTAGTTTAGCAGATATACTAGTTCTACTTCTTCTTCCATTTCCCTAAAGACTGCTTTTAATCCTAAGAGCGATGGGAAACTTTCTGTGGCATGCTCCTTGGTACATATGGCACACGCCTGTATTGTATCTAGCGGGAATTCTTTATGACTATGTTTTTTTCTGCAACGGTGACAGAAAATAGCCAAGTTATGTTTTGCTTCGGCCTACTTTCGTTTACCTTGCATGATATCCAATTGTGTCATCAAGGTTCCCAGGATATCAGTCTTAAAATCCTCCAATAGATTACCGATTTGGACTCTTGTAATGCTTCCTCCTAAGGCTTTGTTGTCTCTGGTGATCGCACCGCGTCCAGCTGGTTTCAACCTTGTACTACCCCTAGAGCACCTAATGCACAAGTCTATAATATTGTCATAATCTTCTTGATAAATATCACCCTTTCCCATTATATTCAGTGTTTCTACCCATTGGTCTTTCATACCTTTAATCATTATGGTTTTTAGAACATTATTAGGCAGATTTGCATAAGGAGATCTTTGTAGATTATATTGGAAATGCTCCACATATTCTTCCAAAGTCTCGTTAGGATTAGCTACCTTTTGAAAGATTTCATATTTTAGTTCTCTATTTTGGCAATAATCTTGGTATTTTTTAAGGAAGGATGTTTTCATATTTTCCCAATCATTGATGGTACCTCCACCAAGTCCCATAAACCAATGCAGGGTTGCTCCCTTCAGAGTAGAGGGGAACAGTTTCAGCTTCTGGGGGTCAATGGTGTAATCATAACCCCTACATAAGACATCGAATTCGAAAAGGAATGCATCAGGGTCTTTTGAAGTTAGCCCATGAAAGGTAGGAATATTCTGTAATGGAATAAATTTCATGGGGGCATTGATATTTGTGTCTACAATAGGGTATTGTAAGGTAGATGTTTGAGGCTATCGCTGATTATTGGCCATTTGGTAAAAAATATGCCAATATTCTTCGGGGATCTCTAGAGCTAGAGAGTTTTTTCCTAGGATGTCCAGAAGAGGCTAGAATGATTTTAATAGCACTACCTTGATCCAGAACACTGGGTGTCCTCTGTTCAATCACTACATTAGGAGATCTAGGTTCTGATGATTTAATTTCAGGATTACCTGTTTCTCCTTATCCTTCATAGAGATTGCAAGAATTCCCTTCTTGTGAAGGGCGTGGTTGTGGATTTTCAATATCTTGAAAAATTTGTTCAGACCCTTCAGTCTTACTATGAATCTTAGCATTAGCTATAGATGGTGATCCTGTGGCCTGAAGGGAAATAGTAGGGTGTCTGGTAACAATAGTTCAGGGTCCTACTAATGACTGAGACTCAACTTTTCTTATGATTTCGTTAATGAAGGTTGATCATCCAAGGGTCACCAGTCCCTTGGATTTTTCAAGTTTGGGGGGAGGAATTACATCTTTTTCTAGTCTTTTCTTATTAGTCATTCATACAAAAATACAAACATTCATTTCTATCTTAAATTCCTACGCAATTCTGCTGGAAAGCAGGCGGAGGAGCGAGCATTTTACTCACTCAGTATGCAGGTTCTTACCTCCCATTTTTAATACCCAATTCTATATCAGCAGACAGACATGACTCTTTGTAAAATGGAAACACTCTCCCAGGCAACGGTGCCAAAATTTTGGGTGCTAAAAGGTGTCTTCAAACTCCTAATTGCCTCACGTTAATTATCAACCTGAATAAGTCTTTTTATTCCAAGAGTGTACACAATATGTTCAAGCTATAAATCTAGAGAGTAATGTTTTAAACTAAGCTATGAAATTCAATATAAGAGTAAACAGATGCAATCATAAATCTCAAGCTTGTAACTCTAAAGGAAATAACTCATCTAAGCATCATGACTCTATCTCAAACAATACCGTAATTCAATCTTAATCAACCAAATTTAAATGACAATCAACCGAGAGCACCGTAGTGTTAATTGATCTCTTTCAGTTGTACTTAAACTATTGGGTAAAAGGAAAGCATTTAATCAATCATGCTCTATTCTACAAGTAACTGGAAATTATTCTTTAACTGATAACTAATTCAATCCACGACATCAATTAAATAAAACCAACTATGATTGTGCATTAATGAAATGAATACAAGAAATTTGATTCAACAAAAATACATCAACTGAAAAGCTATAAAGCACAATAACTTGCAGGAAACAAAAAATGCATAAAACAGGGAACAGTAGTAAGTTCCACCAGAGACGGGGCCCTAGCCACCAGCGAACACTACTTAAAAATTGCAGAAGATATGAGCGAACAACAACGCAATTTTTATATTAATCATCAAAGTCACTTATCATTACAACACGATCTTATTTCTCATAATCACCATCTATAAATTAAAATTACAATCCAAGTAAAAATACAAGAGATCCCTATTCGGTCTTCTCTTTTATAGTAAAAAAGAAAAGATAAATGTGATCCCTCAAGATCAGGAGATCCTGAGGGATTCACAACTACATGCTATCTTCAAACAATTCTTCTATCTCACGCTAATCTCCTTGACTGGTTCCTTGGTTCGACCACACACTATGCGTCTCATTTTCCTCGATTAGCTTTTGTTGTTCTGACTTGTGAACAACAGTTGTTCCTTCTATTATTTTTCTACATAAAAACTAACGAGAGTTAGTTTGGTTGGTCAAATCATATCAAGAGTTGTTTTATTCATTCCTTATCAAAATCCTATCAATTTGTTATTATATTATGGCATAAGATGGATAAGAAAGGAGGAAAAGGATAATAATCAAGAGTAAATACATACCTATTGTACAGCTCAACACAATCGACTTGGGTTCTGATTTAGGCAATGAGACAAAGATTTCAGCAGATGTTGTGCCAAAATTGAAAAGGGCACCAAATGTGGCATGGCGGCAAGAACTCGAATAGGTCAATCAAAGAATTCAAGCAGAGAATGTTGAACTAAGAGGCTCCAACAAGAAGAAGAGGAGGAGAAACAAAGTTTGCAGCATTAGTTACAAGCAAAGGAGGAGGCCTTAGAAAAGTTGTAGCATAACAAGCCTGAGGTAAAAAGTGATTCTTCAATTTCATGTACTTTTCATGATGATGATTTCGTTACTTTTGAGAAACATACTACAGGAATTCGATCAAAATTATTGACGAAGATGGGGTATTAAAGGAAGGGCCTCAGCATTAATGGCCAAGACATTGTAAATCCCATCAAAGTGGAGGAGTTGCCTCATTACGCAGGGATTGGATATGTCAGAAAAGAGGTTGGGGAATGCTCTAAGACAGCCAGTGACCAACCAATGACAGATGATTAGAACATTTCATCACATCCCAGTGATAGTGAGGGTTCCATGGGAACTTATAATAGGCACACTAGGAATAAGCATTCCAGGACGACTTGGAAAGTTTGGAGGAGAAAGAATCATTGTAGTTTCTACAACGAGGATGGACACCAAAGAGTCGAGTGTCACATACTCCATTCCCAAAAAGCACAGTTAAACAAACAAGCTGGTGAATATGTCCAACAAGCAAGTCCACCACATTCCTAGTGGTCCACTTTGTTAAGTAAGATATGGTTTTACTAGATATGATAGCTTGTCATGGCCACATTTTGTAAATCATGTGTTGTGAATAATTCTAAAAGTGATGATGTTTTTTCTATCACTTATTAAGGAAACAATGATGTTTTTGGCCTTATGTTGATAGCTAGGGTATCGATTTCTATTATGATGTAAAATTGACCAGAGAGTGTGTGTTATAAATTCTTGGCAAGTATGGGGTTGTTTTAGTCGTGTAGTTTTGTATGTGATTACAAGGAATGTACCATATTTGCATGTAATGCAAATGTTGAAAGTGTGGCCTGACAAGGACATAGGAAATATGTAGGTTGTGTTCATGCTTTTCGAGGACCAAAATCTCCTCAGCAGGGAGGAATGGTCCAGGTGGCTCTAGAAATGTTCAAAACTCAGAAGTGGCTCAGAATAGCTCAAAAATAAAATTCATTGAATTGAAGTGAAAAAAATACCATATCATAGTGTTCGACGTTCTAATTTCGACAAAGTGAGCGACACTCAAATCCAAGTTCGTATGCTCAATATATTCATGGTCAAAGTTCTGGTCAAACTAGGCTAAGTGGCAGTCACTAACGAGGCAACAATTTGGTAAAGGGTTAGCGCACAGAATCTGGTGGTCAGAAAGGGAGAATTCATTGCCTACTTAATTTATCCGGTAAACCCCAAAAAACAATCAAATTATTTCTTACAATTTGTTTGAAATAAAACAAAAAAAGGAAAAATAGGGTTGATTGACCAACGATCAAATCCAACCAACCAATCCCACTGTATTATATTATATTAAAAAAATAATATGTATGGGTCGGTGAGCGGCCACCCCTCCAACCCCCAAATCACATTTCCATATATATTAAATGGTCGATGGTTGAGTTGTATGAAATGACACTAAGCCATGTGAATTGTGATCGGTGGCGTTTGAACCCGCCCAGCCAGTTGATCGACCTGCCACCCGGACAGCCCCATACCATAACTGTAACCAACCGTAACGCTTCGCAATAAACCGTATGTCAACAGCCCATTAAACACTACCATACCAATTATAACCTGCCACGGTTACACATAACAGTCACCAAAGCATAGTTTTAAAAAAAATAGTAAACTAAAGTTTAGTTTTGGTCAGGGTGAGATTGGAACCACTGACCTCTACCCACCTAATATAGGTGCCCACCAACTGTCCACAAGCTATACCTTGTAAAATTTTCCCATAAACAAATATTTAAATCAACTTTTCTTCTATGCTCCCAACAAAAAATAGAGAAGCGTCGACGAGGCCAAGTACGTGCAAAGCAGAACTAGGAGTCGAGGCGGAACTACACCCAGGCTAGGCACATTTTTCGAGACATAATTTTCCAAGGAAATATTCCCTAGAATATTCCACAGAATATCCTCATGCAAAATCTTGGAGGAATCTAAAAAATTTCTTAGAGGGTGATTTTCCACAATGACATAATGATGTCGACTTTATAGTCATTTTTCACAGAATTTCGCAAGGAACACAATGGTGTGATTAGAATTTTTATCCGAGCAATGGTTTTTTTGGTCATCTACAAGAAGAAATCTTTGGGGGAATCTTCAAGATTCCCTAGGGTTTAGATTTTGATGGTGTTAGAAAGGGGCCAAGTTTATAGCCATTTAACCTTATTTCACGCCACAAATCCAATGGTATGTATGATTTTGTAGCTGAGCTTTGCAATTTTCTGTCCATGACTGAGATTGGAGGTATAAGGTTCATTTATGTAAAGTTGATTGTAATTCATTGTTGTTTTCATTTAATGAAGAAGGCATGCCGACTTTGAGTAGGGCCTGAAGACGTAGCCTACACTGGGTGAACTTCGTAATGAAATTGGTTGTACGCCTTTGATCTGATGGATGCTTTATGATTTCTACTTATCTTTCATGAGTTTAAGTTACATGGTTACATGCTCTTTTATATGCAATTATGTACGCATCCATGAAGTAAAAATATTTGGATCATATGGCAAGTCCAGAAGTTACTATGACCATCAAGGAAACCCCCCAAATATTGTCACTAACAAAAAACAATGTCTGAATTTACTATGAGCAGCAAAAAAAATAGCGTCAAAAGATACTCTAACCAACAAGAAAAGCATGGAGATGCTCAGACAAGCATTTTCATCGCAACGATAGTAATAATACTTTACATTTAGAAAAGAAAACCCAAAGGGATAGTAAACCTTAAGCCATAAGACTGAAAATACATTAACAAGGACATTGGCCCACTATAAGAAAAAAAAACCCAAAAAGGCCTAAGAAAAAGCCCAAAACAGGCATTGAAACATTACAATACGGTTTTAAAACCCATGCAGGATAAATATGATGAAAAATGGCATAGAGGCCAACCAATAGAACCATCAAGGGAACAAGAGGCCAAGCATACTTGAGAAGATACCAAACAAGACTGTGAAGCCCAACCAATAGAATGACAATAACCCCTAAACAAAATGAATCCTGCACCAACAATGGAGAAACCAGTCGAGCTAGAGCCACAGAGCCGCAACAACCCCTCAATAGGTTGGCAACCTAGGCAATAGCAATGGGGGAAGTCGGAAGAGAAAAATAGCACGACCCAATGAAACATGAGGGAACTCAGCCCAAACCATGAGCAGACCCTAGTGAAACCCCAGTGTGCCCGAACCAAACACCATTGAGATCCAACCACACCAAACAAAATTCCTAACCAAAATGGCAACGACATGGGAAGAAAACATAGCAAAAGAAGAGTGTGGAGGCACAAAACCAAAATGTTGAGACAAATAAGGTTTCCCACCCAAGAAAAGTGTATTCTCTTTAAGAACACAAAAAATGCAGATCATTAAACATACAAACTTTTAAGAACACAAAAAATGCAGATCATTAAACATACAAACTTTGCGCTTGTTAAATTTCTTTAACGAATACCATAAAGTACCACTTTGAAATTCAATATCTCCTCCATGCAACTAATTGAACTCACAACACACCATTAAAAAATTAAGCTACCAATCATCAAACTAGCCAAAAACATTTGGAAAATCATAAAATAAAATATTAAAAGTTATAATGATAATAAAAGTCCAACAACATGTTAAACAATGATTACATATATAAATAAAAATAATATTAATTTATTTATATTCTTAGGGAAGAATAGATTTATATAAGCTTTATAAAGTATAAACAATGAACAAATTATAATATAAAACTTGAACTTTACTGGTCATAAATGAAAAACTTTGTTCAAAGAACATTGCTTTAAGTGTGTATATAAAAGCGAAAAAGTAGTTAAAGTGAAAGGTATCGTGTAATATATGATATTATAGTGTAATATTGCGAAAGGTTCGGTCTAGAATCATTGATCTTTATCTGAACCCTTGCAAGCCATTCACATGAAAACTTTTATTCCAAAATTTTTAAGTCTGATCGATGACTACGGAAACTTGTTCAAGAAAATAATTAGTTTTTTTAAATTTGAAGTTGTTTTTAATAATGTTAAAGTAATTAAACTTATTTATATGTGAGTCTAGTGGTTTATTATACAATTTCTATGTGTCTTTTTAAAATGTTTTTTAATAAAAAGTAAGTTTTAAATAGAAAAACCATATTACATTATAATTTAAAAAAATGAATATAATGTAAAGTAAAGAGAAGTAAACAGAATTGTGAATTAAATGTTTAAATCTTATATTTTTCAAAAATATTTCAATCAAAGATTTAATTTATCTATTTGATATTTTATGTTAACTAATTTATGTGGATATCAATTTCATTTATTTATATATGGAAAAAAAATATGTTTTTTATGGTTAAAATTTTTATTTATCATCTTATATACCATATTTAGCATTCAAAAATACAATTTAAACGATAAAAAATAACACATTATATTTTACACTCTAAATTTTTTTTTAAAAAAATTACACTTTAAAAAAATTAATCTCTCAACTCCTATTAAATCCATACTTAAAATAAATCTATACTAATATTAAACATTTTCCCTAATTTATTATTTTAGCTTTTCAAATTCGAACTTGACTTTATTAAACATTTTACATAATTTATTATTTAAACCCTTTAAAATTCAAACCAAGCTTAGCTTAAAATATTATTTTATTTGTTGTAAACCATTCAACTCACTTATCTCATCTTCGAACAACATTTTGATTTATTTGAAACAGCATCTTAACTTTCAAACAACATCTTAATTTACTTATACATCACTTTTCCCTACTTTAGACATCCATGAAACTTCTATCATCTCTCAACAACATCTTGATTTAGTTGAAACTAAATCTTGATTTACTCCAACACTCCTTTTTCCATAGATATGCCACTAATATTGTAAGATGCTGATCTGTAGGTGTATACATCACTTTCCCCACTTTATACATCCATGAAACTTCTCTCATCTTTCAACAACATCTTGATGTAGTTAAAACTAAATCTTGATTTGCTTCAACAATCCTTTTTCCACACTTGGAGTATGCCACTAATATTGTAAGATGCTGATCAGTAGGTATAGAAATAGTAAATATAAACCCCATATATGCTAACGGCTTGTGGAAAACACCAAGAAAATCGAGAGAAATACAAACAGCCGCAGGATGCACAGTTCAAAAGAGTCGCCGTTGGCGAAAATTATCTCCACTGACATGATAGTCATGTGATTTGCATTGAGTACTTATAATTAAGTATGAGTGAGAATTACTTGTAAATAGATTTTAAACATCAAAACTCAAAATTTTCTAATTTGAAATCCGCGATGAGATTTACTTTCATATTACTTGTATACTCAATAATTAAGTATGAGTAAAAATTACTTATAAATCAATTCTAAACATCAAAACTCTCGCTTTAAAATTAGAATTAGGGATGAAACTTACTTTCATATTACTTGTATCCTGTGAATAAGGGATAATACATCAATGCCTAAATTAATACATCAATTCCATTTGGAACCCATTATTATTATTCTTGTCTTCGGGGATGCTCTCCAACGATGGCCTCCATCCACAGTGACTCATGCTCATCGGCGCTGCAGTGCCACAATTTTTAACCAACAGATCCTCCATGGCCTTCTTCTGGGTCAAACCATTGGCTAGCAATTCCGCCAGTTCTTTCTTGCTGATAACCAGTTTTACCCTCACGACACCTTTTCCTGTCTTCTCGCTAGAAAGCACCGATTTTGGCGAACCCAAATCATTTGTTTCTTCGCCGCCGCTTTTGTCTCTGCGCATCTGTTCATCTCGGCCATTATTGCCATGGTCGGCAGCAGGCGCAACACAGTTACCCATTTCTTTAAAAAGGTAAAGTAAAACAGAGAAATATTGCTAACTCAACTCCACTGGCAGTTTGCGGGAGCAAGTGCTTCAACGGTTGGGCAATGTCTCTAACACCATAACATACATATTATATAAGAATTTGGTGCAGTGTTGAAGTAGAGATTACCGGTCATCGGAAACGGTGGCCGTAAGTAACGCGCCTTGGAAAACATTGCTGACCACGCGGGGTAGACCACCTGGTCAATGCCCAATGATATTAAATGGCAATAGCGTAATTAAAAAACTTTAAAAAGCTGTGTGTAGCGTTAGGTTACTGAAGTTCATTGGAAATGGCTACCGTGAGCAGTACGCTGGAAGAAAATCTGTCGGTAAGAAAGGAGGTCCGTCGAGATCAATTCACGTCAAATGGAGTGAAAGGAAATTGTGTGGATGGTCACATGACCTCGACGTTGTCCAATCATTAAATAAAATGCTTCCTCTTGCTTTGAATTTGGCAATGAACAGATACCTACCTGGTTTGAATCTGGGAGTTAACACTCAGACGAAAGCCACACACTGTATGTGTACTTTAAAAGTTGGCTAGTCAATTCTCCAACTTTTTTATTTTTTAGTTACTTAATTTGGGCCTCCCCAAGCCATCACCAATTTATAGGACTTGGCACTAAAAATAGGACATTTGGTCGAATTTTGTGTCCACTTTTTCTATCAGGTTATTGATAAGAGTTTCACAGTTCTCCAAGCAGCAATGCTGGAATTATTCTCTGAGAATCATCGATGATATAATTTTAATGAATTTTAAATTTTTTATATTTAAATATATAAATAAATTTATATTTTAAAAGTGTAATGTAATTTATAGATTAAATAATTTTTTTCGTAATATTTTAAAAACTTAAATTTAAGTTTTTTAATTTAGACCATTAGCCATTAATTTATAAGATGTTTAGATTATTTATACATTTCAACATATTTGAGCCAAAGAGGCTTATTCACAGTAGGGCATTATCATGTGTAACTCTACTGCCGGTCATCTAAATTGAAATTTTGCTCATATCAACCCAAATATTTAAATAATCATAAATACAATTCATATAAAAAATTGGATCCCTCTTTCCTCATATTAAATCTGTATTTAAAATAATATTCTAATAAAAAACTATTCATTTTATTCTAAAAACTATAATAATACAAATCTCCCCCATTTAAAATTCCACTTCCTTTTAAAATAATATACCGAAGAAACAGGTTTAATTTATGGGCTGCCCGCGCACATGACGTCGACTGGTCTTGTCGCCAAAAAAATATTTAATTCTGTGACGTCAAATAACCCCACCTGGATCGAAATTTTCGTTTCGTTCCCCTACTCGACATTGACTCGAAGTCCTGCGCCTTGGCCGGCACTTGACTTGACCAATGTGCATCTTTGTAAAACATTATTTTTAATTGGGTGTAAATTTCGATGAAATAGATGTGATGAAAATGATAAAATGAATATGTATTAATACAATCATATCAATAAATATGGGGGATTAAAACTCAATAATTTTACCAACATATATTTATTAATAGTATTAATAATTAATGTATTATCATAAATTAATATAAATATAAGAATTATATAAACAATTATAATTATATTTATTATTATAATATTTAATTTGCATTTTATTAGATATCATTTTTGGATTCAACTACAATAATAAGTCATTATCTATGATCATTTTTATAAGGTTTCATGATTTTTGAATAACCTAGACTTCCCAAGAGGTCACTCATCTGAGATCGCATTTGACTCAAGGGTGGTTAACTATAAAGTTTTCCCCACAGTGAAGCCCACTTAGCTTGCTACCTCTTTTGGAAAACTTTAGCAAGTATTGTGCCTCATCTGTACTTTTACTTTATTTATTTTACTTATAATCCATTTACAATATAATGCATTTCAAATTTAAAAATAAAAATACAATTCAAAACATCAACCATAATTTTTAAATTTCATAGTTTATTAATCATAGAGGAACTTATCATGGCACTTATTAATATAAACAACATATTTCATAACTAAAATATTTCAATGTCATATTAAGAAAAATATTTCAATTCCAACTAATATGTACAATGAAAAGAATTAAATTTTCATGGTTAAAACATTTTTAAGCATTTCAAGTAAGGTTATTATTTTATATTTGGGCTATATTATTTTTGTCAACTTTATCTTTGAGATGCAATTTTTTTTTCAAATTTTGTATTTAAAGAAAAACTACACAAGAAGAAATTATATTACTCTAAACATTTCTTAGATTTGTCATTAAAATGGACCAATATTGTTTTTTAAAGAAAAAACTAATAAGGTCAGCTTGCAATTTAAAAATTTGTTATTGAATGATTGCTAATTAATTTTAGAGCACAAATTCATTCATGCTACTTTACCTAATTCTACACTAATCCTACACTTAAAACCTATGACACACCAAATTCATAGTTGAGCTACTTTTATACATTTATATTTGAAAAGTAAAGAAATCTTTCATTAGACACTCCTTCAAATCATTAACATCTAAACCACACTCAATTACTAGATATACAGTGGACAAATAATTGATTTCGTGGAGGTTCTTGGCATAAGATGGTCAAACCTTATACTCCTCACTCCCCTCAAAGAGTCAAGGTCAGCCTAGTGATCCTATTTTAAATGCCCAAACTTCTCATAGAGGTTGTCCACCTTAAATTTGCCACTATCATATGCAGGTGGCAACGTACAAATATATGTATAGGGAAGTAAATTATTGCCACGATTATAGGAAAATACCTTGTTATATATGGTATGGAAAAATTTCTTATTAATCAAAGAAGATGTAGCATTCACAACTTGTATCCCACATTCTTCTACCGTGAGGAGAAGATTGGAGTAGACAATGTGATCTTCAAACACATAATGGATGGAATTTATTTTTACAATAGTGAAGACGTAGGAAAATACCTAGTTATATATTTGTTTATATATAAATGAATGTTATAGATAATAATGAGGAACTTATCATGGAGGAACTTATTAGAATTGGAATAATCTCAACATGGAGTAACTTATTAGAATTGGAATAATCTCAAATCCCTATGAAATTGGTGGGTGGTGAGCCTTAAAAGTAATGGACCATTTTACTGAATAAAATTTTCTTATATATAATAATGTTATAAACAATAAAGGAGGAACTTATTAGAATTGGAATAATCACAAATCCTTAGGAAATTGGTGGGTGGGAGCCACTTGGCATAAATTATTTTTTTTAATTTATTAAAAGTCAATACAACTAACAAACTCTATAATAAGCAATTAAGAAGAATCATGCGTTGAGCATATTCCCCTTGAGAATCCAATCTATGCCCTCAATAAAAAAAAAAGTCAACAAACCTCTTTTCATACTAAAGTTCATATATATACCCTATTGGTTAATTTAAATTTATTAAAGTAATGACATTTTGATAAATATATATATATATATATATATATTATATATATATATATGAATGTTATAAATAATAATGAGGAACTTATCAAAATTAGAATAATCTCAACATGTAGTAACACATTAGAATTGGAATAATCTCAAATCCCTAGGAAATTGGTGAATGGGGAGCCTAGCACGAATCTAATTTTTAACATTTACTAAAAGTCAATGCCACCTAACAAACTCTGTAATACACTGAAGTGGTTGACAAACATTAAGAAGAAGCATATGTTGAGCATATTCCCTAGAGAATCAATCTATGCCCTCAATTAAAAAAAGAAAAGTTAACAAAATTCCTTCCATCTAAAGTTCATATATATACCTCTAATGGTGAATAAACAATGTAAATATTGAGTAATTATTGTTGCTTAGAAATCTATTTTTTTGGTATTATTTTAGACATACCATGAGATATAGTTGTTATGATAAGAGATATCAAGGTTTGAGTGGAATTCTTAATAGTTAAGAGGGGTTGTGAAGTCATCACATGGTAAGGGGAAATGTAACATACC
>APFE030095887.1:989-48311 GCA_000404065.3 Pinus taeda | reverse complement strand
AAATAAAATTAATATCAACATAACTAACATAGTATCAACGTAACTAACCTAGAAAAAAAATGAATTTTCATGTCGAAATATAAAAAACATTATGTTAAATTTTGATAAATAATATTATGAAATTTATGTTTTTTTAAAGTTAACGCTTACACTAAATAAATATCCGCGTCAGCTTACAACGAAAACCTAGTTAATTATAATCACGGTATCAAAGTTATATTGACAATAACAACGAATAAATCTGGCTCACATACCTGGGTTCCACCTCAGAAATTGAAAATTAGCAGAACAATTTGGAAATTAGCAGAACGGAAGGAGGCATGGAGTGGGTGACCGTGACCGTGACCGTGATGGGGTGAATTTGAGAAGCACGTAAGACGGTTGGTCTGAAATCTGACGTTTGGTCGATTCTTATTTCTTTTACTCATAGCGGTGAAGTTACGTAGACATTTCATTAGAATGGAAACTTGATGAATCATGAAAACTTTTGTAATATTTGTAAGTAAAAGGATCAACGACGGATTGGGTCGTTGGGCAATAGAGAGTAAAGATGGTAAGGACGTCGGACAATGGGGTGGGTGACCGTGACCGTGACCGTGACCGTGACTTTTATAATATTTTTAAGTCAAGTCAAGCTAAAAAGGATCAACCAACGACTTAAAACAATGGAGTCTCTTCCCATCTCCCAAAGTAAAGATGGGAAGTACGTCGGTAGGTGAGCGTGACCGTGACATGGAGTAATTAAGGAGGGACTCACAGTAGAGTCTGAGTAGAGGGACTCACAGTAGAGTCTTGGAAATTAGCAGAAGAGGAACAAGGATCTATGGTATCTCAACATTGTACATCAACCTTGTATTTTTTCTATCAGCACGGCACATTTAAAGAAACAACACCCGTATGCCCTGCAAGTTTTTCAAAAATGGATGAGGCCATTGATAACGAATTGTAACCAAATACCGGATTGAATTGTAACTAATTGATACCTAATTTTAATCTGATGGTATATACTATTTCAATCGTCTATGACCAAAATTAATGACCCATAATCACACATGTGGCATCGGAGGGAAGTTGTTCACAGAGAGAACACCTTACCACATAATTATTTTATTTCAACATATTTAGGAGATTTGGATTCATTTTGTTGGGGAAACAAATTATTCACCCAAAATAATCAAGTTCAAATATTTTGATATATAATGAATAACTTAAATAACACTAAATTTTATAAAAATTAATTGATTTTCTTTTCATGAATAAATTTTCTAAAACTAACCTAGATCTATTTTAATTCTAGATAGAGAAAACAAATCTTTTGAAGTGGAAAACTCTTTCAAAGTAAAAAGAGATTTGATCCCTCTCAATTCTTAATAGTTCCAGAGTTAAAATAGATCCCCAATTTAGAAATAAATTCTTTAATATAACATAAATTGTAATATATTAAAATTCATATATAGCATAAACTATAAAAAGTTGAACTTATTATAAAAATACATAAATTTAATTTAAAAAACACAAATTATAAAATACTAAACCATAAAAAAATAAATTTTAAAATACCAAACTTTATCTTATACTCCCACAACTAAAATTTGAAAATAATTGAATTTGAATTTGTACCTCTTTAAGTTATTCCTTCCCATCACCTTAATAAAGAGATTATTTAGTTTATATTAAACCAAGTTATATTAAAGATTATTTAGTTTATATTAAATCAAATTCTATTACCAAGTAATAAATAACAATAAAAGAATCCAAACACTACTACACTAAAGGCACTTTTAAGACAAAAGATATATTTTGTCTTAAAAAGTCACTTTTTATTTTAGTTATTTTACATTAAAATTTAATATCAATTGAATTGTCTTAAATATAAAAATAAAGACAAAAATAGTTTGAGACAAATATTTTTTAAGACAAAAACAGTTTGAGACAAATATATTTTAAGATAAAACTTTATTTTAATACAAAAGTGTTTAAGACAAAAATATTTTCGACAAAACTTTAAATTTAAGACAAAAATAATTTGAGGCAAAAATATTTTAAGACAAAATTTTATATTTAAGGAAAAAATAATTTATGACAAATCTTTATATTTAGGACAAAAACAATTTGAGACAAAACTATTTTAAGACAAAAATAGTTTAAGACGAAATTATTTTAAGACAAAACTTTATATTTAAGACAAAAATATTTCAAGACAAAACTTTATATTTAAGACAATGGCCACTTAAGATGAAACTCATTTAAGACAATGGCCAATTAAGACAAAAACATATCAATTCAAGACAATGTTATCTAACAACTGCAAAATTGACTTGACATTGGGCCCTAAGTCTGCCTACTTGCATGCTACTATTGTCTCGCACCTATACCGAGGTTGCTATTTCACTTACCATTCATGTTATCTTATATAAAGACAACGATTTGTTGGGCTCTTCGTTTTGTTGGGGTAGCTGACTCTGAAGAATGCGACAACCTTTCCTTGAAAAATTTCGTGGACATCAATTCATCTTAAGTCCCTTCGATCTTTTGTTGCATTCAACACTACTACACAGAGGGGGATTTTAAGACAATAAATATTTTGTCTTAAAATTTTCAATACGAGGTGCTAGTAAAAAAGGTAAAGAATTAGGATTTTTCATTTACATTGTTGATGGGTTCTTTAGGAAGTGGAGCGATGGAGGCCGACAAGAACTAATGGGATTTAGGGTGATGGAGGCCGACAACAGAGGTGTGCTTCATGGGAGGAGCAATGGAGGAACTTTCACTAAACATGGATAGGCAATAACATAGTTGGAGTACTTTTTAGGGTCTCCATCGATTGTGTTTTACTATGCGTTTCTTGATTGTTTCATTTATTTTGAATGCTACTTCTTCTTCTCCTCTTTTCAGAATGAAAAAAAAATGGTATGTTTGCATTAAAATATAAGGATAGTACATAATTCAGATTCTATTCATTATATTACCCTTTCATACTTCTCCTGTCATTCCTATGCCCATACATTTATATTTTCTTGTTCTACAAAAAGTGTATTTCTTAACATCAAACTTTAGCTTATAACCATTACATTTTCATAAATGAACACTTCCATTATCTAAAGATACATAACTTCCATCAAAATTAGGCATGTGTGAAATTTTCTCCTAAGGGTAGTTGATGTTGCCTGCATTTACCATGATACACTGCTAAAACATTTACCTGTTTCCTTCGAAATACCTCTTTTAGATAGGAGGTTCGTTGTCCAATTTTGTTCTCTGTATATATGTTGGAAATGTATATGATTAAAAGTCCTTACCAAGTTTTGAATCCTCATCATTCAATTTGCAAGTATGGTGGGGTTGACATTAGTATGCTTGGTTACCCGATCAATGATTCCTTTTGCATCTCCATATACCTAAATTTTGTCTAACCTTAGCCATTTTGCTGCGATAAGGATTCCCCTTAATGTGTAATCTCTGATTTGTTGTTTGATCCCATTCCGCCCTCCCAACAGAAGTGGAAGAAATTATTAGGCTTAGTAACTATGAGTGCACCACATCCACATTTCCTTCGATTGTTGGCTCCGTAAAAAAAATCCAACCACATATTCTTTCCAAATATCAATGAATTTTCATTTCTTGTTTCTGTCAGACTTGATCACCAGCCCAATCTCATTGAAAAAGCAATTGTCTTGATAATGGCTTCTCTAACAATCGCAGTTTTCTGATAAAAAAGGTTATCGTTCCTACTTTGCCATATAATACATATGATATATAATGGGAGGGGCCTATACTTCTTGTATGAAGTGAACCATGAAAAAATACATCTGGTAAAAGGTTGATAAGTGCTAACAAAAGGAAGCTTCATTTATTCCATAACCACATCCCAAATAAGCCTCGCATACGAGCATTTGATTAATAAATGATCTGTATCTCCTCCCCTCGCCATGCATAGAGGGCATATTCCAGGACCAATGAACCCACACTTTTGTAAGTTGTCCCATGTTAATATACGATCTTGTTCTGCTAGTGAGCAAAAATATTTTAATTTGTTTGGGAGATTCCATCTCCATATATCCCATAGATGCTTATTATAGTCATTGATCCTCTCGGACCTTCGCAACTTCAAGTAGATGTCTTGGACCATCAAATTGTTCTTTTTCATTTTACCCCCCCATATCATATAGTCTTTCTTATCACCAAGAGTGATGCCAATAGATTGAAGTTGCACTACGTGTGACCCCCATTCCTCATGATATGTCTCTGGTATGCCAAGATATTTGGCCATTCTCCAACTCTGTTGATCAATGTTTTGAGTCCCTACAAAATATATCCGCTACAAGCAGGTAATGTCCTTTCTGTAAAGGATTTGCAATAGATTAAGGGATAATGAATGATTTCTAGCCTTCCCATGATGGCGGCTAATCCAATTTTGATCTTGGATCCATCACCAGTCCCCAATGGACAAACCCCAACATCCAATGTAGAGCGTGTTGAAAAGTGTAACTAGGTTTGGTATTCATAATGACATGTGTAAATATGATTTTATGTAATTGATGTAAAGAAGAAAATAAAATTATTTTTGTAATTCTTGAATCATGGGTTTCATGATCAAGGAATTTTATTTTAGTTAAGGTTCCTATTGTGAGCCTTTGGGTTTGTCATCAAGTCATAATATTCTATTGAGTCAATGTTATGTATGGAAGACCCTTCTTGGGCATGTTATGAATATATGTGAGTCAATGAAAGAATCAAACAGACCCTCCAAGATCAAGCTCAAGCATCTCCTTCAAGTCGGCCTTAAATGAAATTATGCAGCTTCACTAAAGGACATGTTGGCTCACACATAACTCAAGTAGGCCAATTTACATGGGAAACCCACTATAAATAGGGAAACTTGACCTCATTTCAAGGACATAATTTTAGTCAAGGAGAAGTATGCAATAAGGAGTGCGAGAATCATTAGGAAAGTAGGCTCTTAACCAACAAAGAGAAGGAAAGGAAGAGTGATGTCCTTAGCATTGTTTTTGGGTTTGTTTTGGGTTGAATCACTCCATAGGTATGAAGGATAGATCATATCTATTATAGAAAAAGCCAAAGTACTACAGTCCCTTTTGAAGTTCAAGTCAAGGAGAAAACTAAGTAGTATCTTAAGCTAAGTTGTCAAGGAGGTAGCCTCCACCTAAAGAGAAGGAAATTAAGGCACAAGAGAAGGTCATCTACATGTACTAGGGTTTCCGAATTAGGGCTGAGAAGTTGCAGGTTTGAAACAGAGAAAAGGAAGTCAAGATCTGAAAAGTAGCAGAGACATAAAGAGGAAATAGGTAGTTGACTATCATTGACTCTGTTAAGAAATATAGGTCAAAATAAGGAGCTTGGTGCAACGGTCTTGGAGAGGTCAAATAGATCAAGGGTCTTGGTCTTGGTATTAATCAATTGAAGTCTCTATAATGAGAAGAATTCGTATGGGTTTTCCTCTCAAGTGGGAGAGGTTTTGGCCGTGACTGATCACCTATATTATGTGTCTCTTGTGTCTTTATTTTTTATGCTTCGGTATTTGTGATCCGAACTCGGATGTTAAATAAAAAAGAAAAGCTATTATAGACTCATGTGCAGGAATGCCTATATTATTTAGTGCAACAGATAAAAAATATTGCGAATAACATAGACAATGAACAATTATAAAACATAATACACACACATCAACATAGTTAGAATAATGAAGGAGTTCACCAGACCCCTTGTCTACGTCTCCTGGTCCAGCTTTCAACAACCTTTATACTATATCTTCAAGAATAGATTTTATAGGTGTGAGCTCAATTAGAGCCATAACATAACAACAATGATATTACACAGGGATTTCACTCAAAAATCTCGAGTCTAAAGAGTGCACAAACTCTCCCTCTTAGTACCCCTGATCAACTGTTAATAGTTGTGTGTTTCTCTGACTCTCTGTCTCCCCTCTATCTCCGAACTCTAACTTGTCTCTATTATGTTATGGGATGGATTTTTAAGCTTATCGTCGTTGTCTGTTCACCTCCATTTTGGGCTCTTAGGCTCCTAGCCCCTGTCCATTCATCTCCCTTTTGAGCGTTAAACACTCATTGTAATAAACACTTAAGGCACTAGAAAGTTGTTTACAAATGAAAGGATCTTTGGGCACGAGTGGAAATCCCCAAAAATACACTTCTCGTTCAAAAATGGAAATACACTAAAACACAGAAAAACTCGACAAAACATCGCATATCGGATTTCAAATTTTATAGTGTCACATCCATAACCCTGTCGGGTCCGTAAAACAGCTCGTTCATTGTCCACCACTTGATCAGTGATCGATAATCCATGGTTGACGATCATTTCGGGCGACCTACTTGCACAGAGATTACCTGCCCGAAAAAACGATTTTCTCTCTCTTGCATTGTGCTACGTGTCAACTTTTGTATGGAATCAGGCGGAGCCTCTCCATTACCACTTACAACCTGAAGCCCGCCCGAAATACCGCTTACCACGAAACTGAAATCCTTCGCTATTTTATTTCATAACTCCTTCAGGTCCGCCTGTGTGAATTCCTCGCTTAGGTTCCATGCGATGCAATTTTGGTAGTTGATTTGGACCATTGATCTGCACGCTTGATCAGTGGTTCACGTTGTTTCACTTGTATCGCTATCACATTTTTCTTAAGGCTAAGGCCTATTGACATTGCTTGGCTTTCTCCGATGTGATATCAATGCTTTATTGCTGTGATTTAACCCCGATGTTGTTTTCTATGGTTTTAACATATTTGAAGGCTTTTAAAAGGATTGTTTAAGATCCATTTTGGATCACGCCTTCCCACTAAAAAGATTTTGGACCACCAAAATTTGGTTTTAGGCATCAATCAAGTGAGGATTCAGTTCCCTCACTTGTCCAATTTCTATCCATCGTGCCTTTCTTGGATTTGAACCTTTGAGTCCTACTCTCAGGTACTCAACATCCCCTTGATGCGTACTTCTTACCTTCCTGTCCAGAACTATGTCCTCTTGTAACTCATTAAGATATTCAGGCAACAAATCCTCAATAGAAGGCAGCTGAATTTTCTCTTCAGGATCCTCAACCAATGAAGGTTCATACAATCTCAAGTTTTCTACATTAACGACTGAATAGATCTGCATATAAGCTGGCAAATCAAGGCAGAAAGCGTTTTCACCAATTTTATCAAGTATCTTGAAAGGTCCATACCATATTGGTTTTAGCTTCTTACCTTCACCCTAGATTCTGTCTTTGTTGATGTACAACCAAACTTGATCACCAACTTGGAAACTATGCTCAACTTGATGCTTGTCATGTCTTGCTTTTTACTTAGCTTGACTTCTTTCTAGATGTTCCTATACTACCTGGTGAATTTCCTTGATTTGTTCAATGACTTGGTTTCTTTATCCACATCACTGTTTCCATCAACTACTATGTCTTTACCAAAGAAAAAATCCAAGGGAGACTTTGGTATAAAACCAGAACAAGTCTCAAAAGGAGATCTCTGAGTAGAAGAGTGATTGGGACGATTGTAAGCATGTTGCACATAACACAAATTCTCATCCCAAAGCTCAGGATGCTTGCTACAATTGTTGGCTTGTGTTATATTCTTTCCACAACTAACCTACCAAGTGAACTAGGGGGTTAGAGGGGGGCTACCCGGCCCCCCTCTACGGGGTCCGTGGCAATGCCCCGATAAATTTTTTTTTGGACCCTATATTAGGTTGGGCGGAACTACCTATGGTTTTCGGTCCATGGTTTTGGACGCGATGGTTTTTGTTCTATGGTATTGGATGCTTCGAAATGTATAAACATGTATTGTAACATTGGAAGGAACATAATGAAAAGTCAAGCTAGTAGTCCTGGTTTTTGGATCCACGGGAAAATCTCTGTGTATATGTGTTTTATGTGTTATGCTCTCGCATTGTTTACTTTTTGTGTTTTAGAATTCGTATGCAGGTAATTTCTGTACAGGGTTAAATCCTACAACAATAGCCTCTGAGCAACTGGATCACTGTCCTATTAACCACTTCTATATGACCATCTGTTTGTGGATGAAATGTTGTGCTCTTCTTCAACTTGGTGTCCATCAACTCCCATAGATTTGACCAAAACTTCCCAACAAATCGAGAATATCGATCAGATACAATAGAAATGGGTAACCCAAAATGAACCCATACATTCTGAAAGAACAACTTTGTTGTTTGTTCAGTTGTAACCTGCCTGTTACTTGGTATCAAAATACACATTTTACTGAACATATCCACAAAACATTCAAATAATCATGACCTTTCCTAGACTTTGGAAATCCTCCAACAAAATCTGTGGAAACACTTTCCCAAGGACGAGAAGGAATTGGAAGTGGAGTTTACAAGCGTAATTTCTGATTATTGGGCTTGCTTGTAGCACACATGGTACACGCTTTAATATATCTAGAAAATATCTCATGCATTCTTGGCCAATAACAAAACCTTTGCAATTGTGCAATTGTTTTACTTACACCAAAATGACCTGATAGGAGAGAAGTATGTGCTTCTCGAATTATGTTAACTCTTTCAATTTGTGGAATGCATAACTTTCCCAAATGATATAAGAGTTGGTCTTTTACATCATAATCCAATTCTTCCACTTGCTTGCCATGACTTAAAGCTGCATATACAACTTTAAAATCTACATCTTGAGCATATTGTTCAATGTAACTTTCATGCATTACTGAGTTATGCTTAAGTATAGTAGATGCATTTATGGTTGGTATTGATAACATGTCTGCAACCTTATTGTGTATGCCTTTCTTATATTTGATGACAAGATGAAATCGTTGCTGAAAACCCATCCACCTATAATGTCTTGATTGCTGCAACTTAGTTTGCGAGTGAAAATATTGAAGTGGTTGATGATCTGTATGCATGATTGTTTCTTTACCCATTAGGTAATGTTTCCACTTTTTCACACTTTGTACTAATGAATACAATTCTTTATCATATGTGGGATAATTAATTACTGTAGAAGTAAATGTCTCAAAATGATAGCATATGGGTTTTCCATGTTGCATCAACACTGTTCCCATGGCATAGTCACTGGCATCTATCTGAATCTCAAATGGATGTTGAAGATCTGGTAGTGCTAGTGCTGGTGTTGTACTGATTTTCTATTTTAAGGTGTTGAAGGCTTTCTGCTATTTGCCTCCCCACTTAAACACATGTTTCAATCTTGTTAAAGCATGTAATGGAGCTACAATCAAAGAAAAGTTAGCAATAAACTTTCTCTAGTATTGTGCTGCCCTTAGGAAACTCCTAACCTCTGTAGCAGATTTGGGTTTAGGCCAGTTAACAGTGACTTCAACTTTAGAAGGATCTATCTTCAATTCACCACCTCCTACAATATGACCCAAATAATTTAAATATGTTCTGCCAAATTCACATTTTGACAGTTTTACATAGAGATTTTCTCTTTTTAAAACATCTAAAGTGTGCTTTACATGGTCTTCCCATGTCTTAATAAAAACAAGAATGTGATCTAAATAAACAATTACAAATTCATCAATAAATAGTCTAAGTACATCATTCATAACTCTCATAAATGTAGCAGGAGCATTTGTTAAGCCAAAAGGCATAACCAACCACTCATAAAGTCCTTGGTTTGTCTTGAAAGTAGTCTCCCATGCATCCAAGCTTTGACCTGATGATAACCAGTTTGCAAGTCTAACTTAGAAAATTAAACTGCTTCTTTCAATTGATCTAATAAATCATCAATATGAGGGAGAGAATAATGATTCTTGAGTGTTATTTTATTTAGTGCTCTATAATCGATGCACATTCTCCATGAACCATCTTTCTTTCTCACCAACATGATTGGAGATCCACATGGTGATATACTTGGTTGTATAAACCCTTTATCGAGCAACTCCTGTACCTGCTTCTTTATCTCTGCATTCTCTAAAGCTGACAACCTATACATTCCAATGTTAGGTAATGGAGCATCTTGCTACAAATAAATATCATGTACTATTTCTCGCTTGTGTGGCAGACCTTTAGGTTCTTGAAATAGAACATCATATTTTGAAACAACTTTAACTATATCAGCTTTCTGTTTAGAATCACAACCTTCAAATGCATTGGATTTTTTAGGATCCTTTGCCTTTACAACCATTAGTAAAAACTGCTTACTTGAATTCACAATTCTTTTCATCTGTCCTGAGTTTATGAGAGAATAGTTATCTTTCAGTTTATGAGCTCTTACAATATATTCTATTCCATATTTAGTGAGTTGATACTTATTCTCAGCTCTATAGAAAATATCTTTCCTATCATACAAGTATGGATTTCCCAAAGCAATACCACATATATCCAATGGAACTATATCTAACTCAACCTCATCTACAAATGTTGATATAATAGCAAACCTAAGTTTACATTGTCTCGTTACTTGTAGCATTGTTTTATCACACACCCAACCTAATGGATATGGATTCTCATGAGGTTTTGTTTGTGATCCCAACTTCTTTACAATTGTTTCAGAAATCAAATTTACGTGTGATCCACTATCGAATAAAGTATCAATCTTATTATGCTTGGAGATCACTCTAATATGAAAAATCTCATTTCTCTCCCTCTCATTATTTTCATTATCAACAGATTGTGCATAATTACTCGTGGATGCTTCAAAATCTTTACCTTTAATACTTGTCGCTGTAACTATTGCTTCATCGCCTAAATCTGATCCCAAGTCCTGTTTAATAGCAATAACATTATTTTTTTTCCTTTCCATCAAACTTCTTAGGTTTTAGTTTTGGATGCAAAAACTAGCAGTGTGCCTCATCGTGGCCTTCTTTCTTGGAATGAGTGCATGAAGGTTTATCCTTCTTTACAGTGTTTGCTTTCCTCTCCTTCCATTTAAGTTTCTTCTTTTCCTTGCTCTTGCTTACAGAATATGTAGATGATCCCCCAACCTCTAGGTTTACATTCTTAGCTCTAGCTTCTAGATGTGTGGCTTGAACTGATACATCATCTAAGCTAGTGGGATTAAACATGAGAATAGTGTGCTTTAAATAGCTATGAAGACCACCTACATACTTTATTAAAGTCTCAGGTGAGTCTAATGATATACCTAGAGTTAAAGCTCTCTTTCTGAATTCTTGAGTATAAATTTGTACACTTTGACCCTTCAATTGACGAAGAGTTTGCCAACTCATCATTGCCTACTACATGTAAGAGAAAGGAGAGAATTTCTTTTTGATAGCGGAAAAAAATTCATTCCAGTTAGAAATGATTTTACCATGTTTTTGTAGATTAGCTTGTGTCTTTCCTTCCCACCATACTAGTTCAGGTCCTCCAAGTCGAAGGCTAGCTAGCTAAATCTTCTTCCTTTTTGAATCAACATTTTGTACACTGCAATATACATCAATTTGTCTTATCCAATTATCTACATTTTCTGCATTGAGTTCTCCATCATAAATTGGCAAATCAAACTTCACATCTAATTTGATTAAATAAGTTTTCTTCTTCTTCGTAGAAGAGCTAGAAGATGAGGATGCAGAGGTGATGATGGAGGAGATGGTGGAAGAGGCATTTCCCCTTTCCCTTTGCCTTCTGGAGGGGCAGCTAGAAAAGGTTCCTCTGCTCCTTTATCTGGTTTAGGTGTTAAATCAGAATATCAGAATATAGAATATCAAGAAAAAAAGGTATTATAGACTCATATGCAGGAATGCCTATATTATTTAGTGCAACGGATCGAAAAGATTATGAATAACATAGACAATGAATAGTTATAAAACATAATACACACACATCAACACAGTCAAAATAAAGAAGGAGTTCACCAGATCCCCTGGCTACGTCTCCTGGTCCAGCTTTCGGTGTCGACCTTTATATTATGTCTTCAAGAATAGAGTTTATAGGTGTGAGCTCAATCAGAGCCATAACACAAAAATAATGATATTACACAGGGATTTCACTCGAAAACCTCAAGTCTAAAGAGTGCATAGACTCTCCCTCCTAGCGCCTCTAATCAACTGTTCGTAGATGTGTGTTTCTCTAACTCCTTGTCTCCCCTCTGTCTCTGAACTCTGACTTGTCTATGTTCTATTATGGGATGGCTTTTTAAGCTTAATGGCACTCTCTATTTGCCTACATTTCAGGCTCTCAGGCTCCCGGCGCCTATTCGTTCATCTCCCTTTTGAGCATTAAACACTCATTGTAATAAATGCTTAAGGCACTAGACAATTGTTTACAAATGGAAGGGTCTTTGGGCGCGAGTTAAAATCCCCAAAAATACACTTCTCATTCAAAAACAAAAATACCCTAAAACATAGAAAACCCAGGAAAAATGCCGCATATCAGATTTCAAATTTTATAGTGCCACATCTATAACCCTATCAAGTCTGTAAAACATCTCGTTCATCGTCCACCATCTGATCATTGATTGATAATCCACAGTTGATGATCATTTTGGGTGGCCCACTTGCACACAGATTACCTGCCCGAAAGAGCGGTTTTCTCTCTCTTGTGGTGTGCTACGTGTCGGCTGGTGCATGGAATTCGGTGAAGCCTCTCCAATGCCACTTACAGCCTGAAGCCCACCCGAAATACCACTTACCATGGAACTCGAATCCTTCACTATTTTATTTCATAACTCTTTCAGGTCTGCCTGTGTGAAGTCCTCCCTTACGTTCCATGCGATGCGATTTTGGTAGTTGATCTAGAACGTTGGTCTGTGCACTTGATCAACAGTTCACATTGTTTCACTTGTATCGCTGTCACATTTTTCTTAAGGCTAAGGCCCATTAACATTGCTTGGCTTTCTCCGATGCAATATCAATTCTTTATTGCTGCGATTTAACCCTGCTGTTGTTTTCTATGGTTTTAACATATTTGAAGGCTTTTAAAAGGATTGTTTAAGAACCATTTTAGATCAATCTGTTTGATGAATAAAACTATAATAATCTAACTGAAGAGAAGATAATAATCTAAAGGAGTAGAAAGCATTCATAAGAAGTTATCGTCACAAGAGAAATCACCTAGTTTCTATGCCCTAGATTTCTCAATAGAGTGTGCATCGTACTTCTCCATATGTGTGAAATAACAGATTTCTTCTTGGCACCACTACTAATCTGCGAGGAGAAATTTTGGCCAAACATATATTTTTCCTTAATGATATGAGACCACACACCATTTTCAGATGCTTCCCTCCACATATTTTTTATAGTCAAATCCTTGTTAAAAGTGGATGTATCTACGAAACCCCAACCTCCTTTGTCCATTGGCCTTACAAGTGTTGACCATCATACCATATGAACTTTTTCTTGTAACTGTGTTCCAGCGCATAAGAAGCAGCTCATGATAGATTCTATCTTATGTATGATCTCCCATGGCATTAAATAAATGCGGATACAATATATTGAAATTTTTTGTAGCATTGATTTCGTCATTACCATCCTTCCTCCCATCGTCAATGATTTGTACCCAACTATCCAATTTTTTTGTGAAATCTTTAAATTAACCATGCCCAATCCTTGTTATAGTATCCTTTCGGTTTCATCTTAAACCTAAGGTAGGTGAAACCATCATCCAAGATTGATGATGCTACCCAAAACATATCACATATGTCCTTTGTTACATTCTCCTCACTATCGTTGTGTAAACAGATTGATTTTCCTTCATTCATATACAAACTAGACACAACTCCAAATGATTTAATGAGGTATCTCATGGTTCTCCACTCCCCCACAGTGGATTCCCCACTGAGTAAAATATCATCTATGAACATTAAATGAGAGATGGAAATATTTTTGGTTACTCTAATTCCTTTAATAATTCCATTATCCTTTGACACCTTCATTTTTCTACTAAGAGAAAGAGTAATGGAGACATGGCACATCCCTATATAATTCCTCTATATGCATTAAAAAACTGTGAAGGCAAGCCATTAATAATGACAATAAAATTTGTAGCTTTGCAACATGCCAAAATCCATTTAATGTTAAATAGAGACATACCATATTTTAACAAGACCAAGAAGAGGAATTCCCAGTCAATGCAATCATATGCTTTGCTCAAGTTTACCTTTAGAAGGAAATCTCTTTGTTTCCATGATTTAATAGAGCGCATCATCTCCTGGTCAATACCAATTACATCTTGTATTTGTTTAACTTCTAAGAAACCAAACTATTCCTTTGTAATATGCTTTGACAACACTGGCTTCAACCTACTCACAATCAATTTTGATATCATTTTGTACATCGCATTACAGTGAGATATGCGACGATAATTTGGAAAGGTTCTTGGTTCCACCCTTTGGGGATTAATGCTATGAAAGTTGCATTTATGGCCCCTGAGATGAACCCATGAATCCTAGATTCTTCAGCTACTGCCAACAAATCTTGGATCATCAAATCAATGAAGTGAATAAAAATTTCAACCCCCCACCCATTTGGCCCAGACTTTTCTCCTTTTCACATTCCTTCAGTATCCTCATCAATTCCTCCCTTTTGATTGGTTGTCCCAATCTGTCATTATCCTATGACGTGAACATGTTTGGAACTTCTTTGATGAAATTCATTTGCAACCAGAAAGATGTCTCTTGTGCCGAGAATTTGCCTTTGAAATGTGTGAACGTTTCTTGTTCAATACATCTCTGTGAACTAAATATGTTTATGGCGTCATCTCTTATCCTCGTTATGGAATTGATATGTTTCCTCGCATTGAAATGTGTGTGGAAATATCTAGAATTTTTATCTCCATCTTTTATCCATGTTGCCCTGCTCTTCACACATATGTCTTCTTCCCATGAACTAAGAATGTCACTTCTCTTACACTCCAATTCAATTATCTTGTGTTGGTATTCCTCTAAGAAGAATAATGGGTCTTGAGGATCATTGAAATAACATAGGAAAATGTTAATCTCCCTAAGAGCTTTAGTTTTTCCCTTCTTCATCCCCCTAATCCATTCCCGAGTGACCCTTTTAGCTCTCTAAGCTTTAGACATATGGATGTCATGTGATATTATGTAGGAGGATTAATGACCAAGGCCAAACATTTCAGACTAGAGCCCCAAATTCATCCATTTTAAGCCATTTCAGGTTGAATTTGAAGGGATACCATGATCTCTAATGTTCCCCTTTGTCCCATGTTAGCGTAATGAGCAAGTGATCAAAAATAAATGTTGGAATAATATAAGATCTTATATATGTTGGATGATTAGCCATAGTCTTATTAACCATAAACCTATCCATTTTTTTTGAGACACCCTGCCCACTAGTTCTGCAATTCCTCCAAGTGGGGCTAAGAGGATCTGGTGTCACATCCAATAGGGAAAAATCCTCCACCAAACCTCTGAAATAAGCAGCTATACTATCAATTCTAGAATTTTGTCCCCAAGTCTCTTCCCTCCCCATAGAAAAATTAAGATCCCCTACGATGATCATGGAACTTAATGTAAGGATTCTGGATTGCACATCTTAGTCCCCAAATATTCTACGCCCCACATATGGAGCATACGAATTGACAATTCATACCCTTTGATAGTTTCCCATCATGTGCATACTCATACTAATCCCTGCACATGACAGAAATGCCTGCATTTCAATAATTTTTGGATCCCAAATAACCCCCAAACCACTAGATAATCCAATAACATCATTTTCAACTACATGCGATGCTGGGTGCACAGAAAACGTTGCCTTCCACGACTTATCTTTGAAAACCATCGTTTCTCAGAAAAGGATTAGAGAGGGCTTATGACCCTGAACAATACCTCAGAGGGAGCTTAATTTTGGGATCGTTACCAAATCCTGGATGTTGATGGAAATAAGAAATAGAGGCATTCCCAACAGTAAAATCAGAATCAATATCAAACTAGTTATTGGGACATTGACATAATCCAATTCGATCTTGTTACAAGCTGAAACCTTTTTATGTTTAGGGGATTGCTTCTTCCTATGTGTGGCATTTTTATATGATTGACCTCCAGAATCCAGAGGATTATGGAAATGGAAATTTTAATAGAAAGGGGAGCTATATTCTCAGACGAAGACAAAATAACCTTCAATTCCTTGTTAGGGGAAAATGTACTAGGGGATGAGACCATATCCAAAGGTTGGAATGGTAACCCAACTACATAGGACGACTTATTGTAAAGAGAGGAGGACTCAGATATAGGCTGAGTTTGAGGGAAAAGAGCCTCACGTCTGAAGTCATTTGTGCAATCCATAAAGGGATGGGGAATATGTGATTCATCATCAAAGGATATGGGAATGACCATTACCAAAGGCCAAAATGGAATCACCGCTTCAAGGGATGACTTACCATTAGGGCTTCACTTTATTAATTATCATGTTCATTCATAATGTGGGTTTTAAAATTGTGAAATATAGAGCCAATATATTATAGATATTGGGGGTGGGGATTTTGGGTAGAGAGTTATGGATTTTGGAGGTATTAAAATGAGTATTTGGTAAAACTAGGGGATATCTACTAAAATAGGCATGGGGTAATATCAATTTTTTAGTAATAAAAAGAAAAGGGTAATCTAAAATGTGAAAACATTGATGGTTTTTTATCTCACCACTTGAAAGGATGTTATGAGTTCAAATAGCCACAAGAGGGAGAGGATTATACATTACCAATACTTTTTTATAGGTTTAAAATCAAATGTGAATGGAGAGGACTTTGCGAAGGTTTTCTATGAGGGTCAAGGTTTTCTAGCCTTTGATAGTTTATCAGAATGGTGGCATGAGGAGGCATTATCCAAAGCAATGTGGTTAGAGGATTCAATTGTAGGTTTGGGCTTGGTGAAGATTCCAAAGGTTGTGAGGTGAATTTTGGCATCTACAAGGACAATGACAATTGTTCTTCTTTGGTGGGAGCTATACACAACAAGGGGGAAATGGAAAATGCATTTGTGCCTTTCAACATCATCGTCGATGACATTTTCTCCTCAATGGTTATTTGTGTTGGTTAGCTAGTGTTGGGGCATAATTTGATGGATACAATTATGAATGATGTTCATCGGTGTGAAGGATGGCATGATTCCATGGGCCCTGCAATCCTTTTTCTCTACGTATTTTTTAGTGAGGGTTTTTGTCTTCCATTAGGGTGGCCATGGTTGGGGCTTCACGATCATTTTGGTTCCTATCAAATCTATTTTGATTTATTCTATGGTGTCTCTATTGGTGGCCTTGTGTCATTTTCAATTATTGTGTGATTGATGCTATGATCTGAAAGTAATTTCTACATTAAATTAAATTTGGAAATTTATCTATTTAACTAGGATCATATGGATAATAGTCACTTAGGGTTGAATTTTTGTAATGCACTTAACCAAATATACCCGAATAAGTGAAATATGCCTCCAAATATGTGAAAATATGTCCTTACCCACAAAAAAATCTACTTGACAAGGAAACACACCTTTAAATACATGGAAGCTCTTCCATTATGGTTATTTGTCAGCCCTTCTTACCTACAAAATCCCCCAACCACCTCCTTGAATAGGGTGTCCAACCTCAAGACTCAAGTGGGCTTTTAACCAAACCCATGCGTAGCTTAGTGCTACATAGCATGATCTTAAGTTGGATGTTCATCTTGTAAAGCTCCCTTTTGTTGAGATCCTTCATCCACATTGTCTTAGGCCCGAGTTTTAACCTAAGAACAAGGATATTCATCAATTACATAATAAAAGAGAATGTAATACATGTAACCATTCCTCCAATTACATGTAAAACATGCCCGAATGGATACTCATAGTGAAATGTATCTCTGGAAAAACCTTCATCAAGACATCCATACACCTTCTATATGATTTTTCTTCCCTTGGACGATGAAGAGTTCTTAGGCTTGATGGATTTCAAATGTTGATAGCATCCCAACCTAGTACAACCTCCCTAATAGTGTTTTTGTTCGTGCACATTGTAGCATACCTCTAGAAAAAACAAGTTTTTTTGTCCCCTGCCTTTAACCATATAACATGGATTTTTAGTTTCCATGTGTAACACCCTCCTCCCACATTTGGTCCACCATCTCCCATGTAGCTTCATTAGGCCCAAAGTGCTTCCAATGCACCTTAAATTGTTCGATTGCTCAGTTTTGGAGCATGAGCACCTTTTTATCCAATATACACTCAGTCTCCCGCTGGAATTCTCCATCTGGTTCCACCTGCAATACTGACTAGTCAATCACATGATCAACATCTCTAACATTTCTTCTTAAGTAAAGACACTTTGAAAACATCATGTACTTTCAGTATCGGAGGCAATGCAAGTCAATAGGTTACTAGACCAATCCTTTCAACAATGTTGAAGGGTCAACAAAACCATGGTGCTAACTTGGCACATGATCCAATTGGCTAGGATCTCTTCTTTAGTTTGATGCACAAGTACACCTATTCCCCAACCTAGAACTCTTTGAACAACCTATTTTGATCTACATAACTTTTTTGCCTATCCTGTGTTGCCTTTAGATTTTTCTTTATAACCTACATTTCTTGTTCCATGTCTGCCAACATATCTAGTCCAATCAATACCTTGTAAACTGGATCACTCCAACTAATAGGAGTGTTGCAAATCTGCCCATAAAATGCCTCAAAATGACTCATCCTCAACGATTCTTGATAACCATTGTTGTATGTGAACTCTACCAAGGGGAGATACTCTTCCCACTTCCATTGCTGATGCATCACATAAATTATCAACATGTCCTCTAATATCTTGTTGACCCTCTCCATTTGTCCATTTGTCTGCAGATGATAAGCTATAATGAAGGCCAACTATGTGCCCAAACCTACAAATAATCCTTCAAAAACTTGGAAGTGAACATCGCATCCCTATTTGACACAATCTTCTTTGGAACACCATGCAATGTGACCACATCTTGTATGGACACCTGTGTTACATCGCTAGCTGAGAATGTAGACTTCACTGGAATGAAATCTGCAACCTTTTTAAACCTATCCACAACAACCATGATGTAATCATGTTGTCTCACTGTCCTCGACAACACCATAATCAAGTCCATGGTAATGACCTCCCATTTCCACTCTGGAATCACAATCAGCTCTAGCAGTCCACCTCGATATTTACACTCTACCTTCAAACACTGATAGTCAAAACATCTCTCCACAAAATCTACTACATCCCATCTAGATTCGTTCAATAGTAAAATCTCTTCACTATTTTTTGTGTCTTATGATAACCTAGGTGACCTGAATAAGGTTTTTCATGAAGCTCCCTCAGGATCACCTTCTTGAGTGTCAGAAAATTATATATTATAGAGCAATGGAACACATAAAATATTATAGAAATATAAACACAAAAAACTCATAAAACAAGAGAGACACAGATATACGTGGTTCACCCAATTTGGGCTACGTCCATGAAGAAATAACCAGTTCTTCCTTTTATATGATCTAGCAAACTGAAGAGATACAACCTACATCAGATCTATTGTAATTACCTCTTCTCTCTCGCTTAAGCTCCTCTCTCTTGTCGCTTAGAATCCAGATCTGCATAGACGCAATACAATTCCATCATATATAGTGAGGGGTTGCCTTCTAGGGTAAAAAACCCTAAATTAAACATAACTTCTACCATCAGGTCTCCACCTAATGAATGGGCCATCTTGACTACGAAATTACAACATTTTATAAGGCAATTTTACATCTATTTTTAGCAGTCTCCCCCCTGGACCCCCCCTACAGCATATATTTTACAGGCGGCTTTGCTACCCTATTATGAACTGGGGTCCAATGTGGCAATGCCTTTGAATACAAAAGATAATCAGACTCCACACCCAACATTGAGCTCACTGTTATCCGACACATATATCCTATCTTGAAACTTGACCAATACCTCTATTATAAGATAATAATCCATATCCTCTGCACCTACACCTGTACCTGTACCTGTACCACTACCTGTACCTATACCTGTACCTGTACCATCACCTATACCTATACCTGTACTATCACCTATACCTATACCATCACCTGTACCTTTACATGTGCTCTGCTGCAACCCGTCCACAATATCCATAAATCTAACTTCCTAGTGACCTACTCGCAAGATCCTATCCTATAGATCTATCCCATAGGAGCTCACAATTGCTAAGTAATTTACTTGTACCCCCCTACGAAGAGAATATGACACTGTATTCTCTTTACCTTTGATATATCGGATCTTGAAATCAAAATCACTGATCGTATCCAACCACCGAGCCTTCCTACCATTCAGATTTGGTTGGTTGAATAAATATTCCAAACCACTGTGATCACTCATCAATGTAAATCTCTTGCCCAGAAGATAGTGTCTCCATATTTTCAACACATGTATAATCGATCCTAGTTTAAGATCATGTGTGGGGTAGTTCTTCTCATGCTCATTTAGTTTCCACAACTCATAACATACCACCTGTCCATCCTGCATAGGGATTCCACCAAGTCTTCTCTTGCAAGCATCTATGCACGCTACAAACCTTTTGTCTAGATCTACAATCTTTAGCACTGGTGCATGTGTCAACAATTGCTTGAGCTACTAAAACATAGCCTCACACTTCTCTGTCGATTCAAACTTCTTACCTTTCCTTTGCAATGATGTAATAAGATAAGGAATCCATGAGAAGTTCCTAATGAATCTCCTATAATAGCCTTCCACACCCATGAAAGATATCACCTCATCCACATTCTTAGGAGCTACCCATTCCATGATGGCTCTTACCTTTTCTAGATCTACTACAATTCCCTCCTTGGAGACAACATTCCACAAGCAGTGTACCTCAGTCTGAAAGAAACTACACTTGTTGAGCTTAACATACAACTGATGCTCTCTCAAAAACCTCAACACTACTGCTAAATGCTCGACATGCTCTTCCTCATTTTTATAATATACTAGTATATCATCAATGAACACAATAACAAACTTATCTAAGTACAGATGCAACACATTATTCATCAAACACATAAATGTAACTGGAGCATTAGTTAAGCCAAATGGAACTACAACAAACTCATAATGCCCATGCATGGTCCTGAATGTGGTCTTGTAAATGTCCTCTTCTTTGATGCGTACCTAATGATATCTGTATCTCAAGTCAATCTTAGAGAACACTACTGCTCCCTTCAACTGGTTGAACAAGTCATCAATCTTCAGTAACAGATCCCTATTCTTGATGGTCACTTTGCTCAACTTCTTGTAGTCAATGCATAATCTAAGAGTACCATATTTCTTCTTCACAAACAATACCAGTGCGTCCCAAGGTGATACACTTGGCCTAATGTATCCCTTGTCCAACATTTCCTTCACCTATAGATTTAACTCAACCAACTCAGGCTTCCTCATCCTGTAAGGTGTTTTTGATGATGGAGTTTCCCCTGGCACTAACTCAATAGAAAATTCTACCTTCCTATGCGGTGGAAACTTTGTAATGTCATCAGGAAATACATCCTTGAATTGCTGCAAAACTGGGTACCTGATCAACGCATCTATATCCTCAACTTCCTTAGAATTATCACTATGAATGTGTACTGCAAATAGTTTAAACCCTTTTTTGTGACTACACCTTGTTTACATAGTTGTCACAATCCTAACTGATGTAGCTTTCTTGTTACCCTGTAAGACTCTTGGTTCCCATTGTCATTAACACACTCAATGGCTTTGTCATAACAATATACCTTGGTTCTGTGAAAGATACAACCAATCCATGCCCAACAACATAATGTATGAACCCAATGGTTGTACATTCAAATGTGTTGTGGTAGGCATACCATTCAAATAAAATGCACAAGCGCTTACCCAATGATCAAGTCGCTTCTTCGTACCCATAGACAACTACACTAACCAAGACTTTGCATGTAATTCCTTACTCAAGCCACACTTATCCACCAAGTCAAAAACTAACATAGCTATAATTAGATCTAAGGTCAATCAAAATAAAAATAACTTTATCACAAATCTTACCGTCCACCTCAATGATAGATGCCTGATAATCTGCATGTTTGTTATCCAATGTTGCATAGATACATGGAATAATCTAACCAACATCCCCAATAGTTTGCGCTTCCTGCACACTACCACCCTGATTCTATGGACAATCTCTCCTACGATGATCCTTGTCACAAATCCAATACTCTACGGGCTTCTAACTTGTTTCCTTGTTCTTTTCTCTTTATTAGAATCCTTGTCCTCTATCTAATGCATTAAACTTTTTACGTGGTGCAACATTGTCCTTTCTACCTGTATCTTGAGGCCTTGCTCACTTTCTATCCCATTTTCCTTTGTTCTTTGCATTACCTCTCCAGTCTAGCTTAGTCTTAGCTTTGTGTTTTGATTTTTCATAGCAATTCCTTAGCTTCCGAATATATTCCTCCAATTCTCTAGGTTCATCGAACTCAATCTTGTCTTTACAACCAGTAATCCACTAATGAACCTATGAATCTTGCCTTTTCCTCTGTGAGATAAGGCACATACCTAAATAACTCCAAGAACTTGATAGTGTACTCATCGTCTGTCATGGAACCCATCCTTAGCTCATAGAATTATTTTTCCCTGTCATCAAAGTATCTCTCTAACAAGTAATTCTTGAATATCTGCGAAAAGTCACTCCAAGTCAAATCCTCCTCATGAATACATCTGACATTCTTCACATATTCCCACCAAATGTTTAATTTACCTTTGAGACTGAATGTAGCCACTCTAGCTTCCATTTTCTCTGAATAGTCATGCAATCTAAAGAATTTCCTCATGCCAAGCAACCATGCCTCTGCATCTTGAAGTTTCTTCATCTCTCTGTCAAACGTTGGTGGCCTTGCTTTCTTAAATCATTCGAAAAATATCCCCTATCACTCCTCTTATAAGGATGATAACGATGATGATCATTATGCTTATCTAAATCCGAACTAGAGTAATACATGTGTCTATCTGCTCTCCTATCTGGAGTATCCAACAATCTTCCATCTCTAATTGTGTCATCTCTATCTGACCTATGACCACCATGAGACCAACTACCATATGCCCGATTAGTTCTATCCTCTTTGTCATAGTTGATCTGATGTGGTTCCTGTCATTGCAAATCTGACAAACTTTGAAGTATTACTACATTTACCTCTACTGGTTTCTCCTGTGCCTGCACGATTATGTCATTATCTACCACACAACTCATTATTATTCCTTTAAGCCTCTTAGTGTAACTTCCAAATCGAAAGCCTTCTGAACACCATATTCCTCTTCGAATTCATAGGGAGAGTATTTGTAGTCAACCATCTTGCTAGCCATTTGATATTTCTTCTTGCAAGGTATATCATGTGAGATAAACCAAATCACAATAAACCAACGTACCTTAGCATAGATCAGGGAGGATACCTTCTCTGCAAGATGAACAAATCAGCATGGTACATGTATAACATAATCATGACAACATATAGAAACTTAATACATAAGCATATGACCATGCAACCATCATCCTAGCTAGGGTCTAGTCGTCAATGCATGACCTCAACAACAACACATACTATGACCTCATGCATGACAACAACCACTACATCACTGTACACTAGACCAAATGCAAACATGAACATGCATAAGTGATGCATAACCAACTACAGATATGCATAAGCATGTATGATCAAGCATGGATGAACAATACTTGAAATCAAACCTACATGAATAATACATGCAACCAAGCATACAAGAAAGTAACAAAAACTGCAATAATGTACCCAAGCATGCTACAACGATACATGCAAGCAACATAAATTGACATGTAACCAATCATACACTCACGACGCTGCATTCCACCACAAAAACCTCAAGTTTCACATGACGACATCACTACAACAATGCACAACATCATGCAAATCCAACAAGCACATGGAATGAAAGTGTGAGAGACACACATGCAACTGACATCCATGCATGACCAACACATAGCCCATCTAGTCCGAGGGATGAACCATGATATGATTCGACCTCCTAAGTGTTAGACCCCTATACTACTAGTGTAACCCCTTATTGTTATTAGTACAACCCCCTTATTATATTGATGTACCCATGTAGTGCCCATATTATTACTATTGTGCCCCATAGAAGCCCACTATTGTTATTATTGTCCCCTTACATTATTATTGTTATGTCGGCTCTGATTTATTTATTATACCCTTTAAACTCCTATATTAACGAAAAGGAGGTCTTTTCATTGTATCACAAGAATTGTTCATTTTGTAATGTAAAGGAGTTCCCCCCCTCGAAGAGGCTAAATTCCCTAAGGCATTCAATTCTATTTTCTATCTTTTTGTGAGCTGGTTTCATAACATTTTGGGTATCAGGATTTGGATCTGGGTTTCAACTGTTCAAATAGGTCATTGTGGCATTTTCACTATAACTTTCTACAGCATTTCCAGAAGTGAAAAAAACCCATTTGAGACAAATACACTGAACCTGAGGTCCGAATTTCAGATTTTTCACGCTATAATCTTGTGGAGATAGACTGAGGAAGTTGGTCTTTTTTGCAATGACTCCTGAATTACATTCCAAACAGGTCATGGGAAAAATCATCATAACTTTCCTAATCTAAGCATCGGATTGAAATTTCGTAAGAAGGTACAGAAAAAGGACGGACTTTAGCTTCTTGTATATATTTTTCAGAGCCAAAGGTTGAAATAGTGACATGTGGGACGTCGTACAAGTTCGCTCTATTGAACTAGTCAATAATCAGGTCACTGTGGGAGATTTGGAATAACTCTTCCTTGGAGAATCCAATTTGGATCATATTGGTGGCATTGAAAAGAGGACATAGAGGGCTACTGCAGGTCACAATTTCAGAACTTAAAGATCTGAAAGTACATAGTTACACTCATTTCAAGGTCGACCTCCTAAAATAAAGAAAAAGCAAGATGAGAAAGTTTGATGCCAAGGATCTGGTAAAATGGATACTTCAGATGGAGCAATATTTTGATCTACATGGTGTTACAAAAGGTATGTATTGCATCTTCATATTTAGAACCGGATCAATTTTTATGGTATAAAGGGCTTTGTTCTTGTAAACAACTTGTTACGTGGTCAATTTTCACGGAGGGAATGATAGCACATTATGAGGATACAAAGAGCAACACCTTCTTTACAGCAACACCACAACAATTGGAAAGAGTGAAAGGGCTTTGTTACATAGTGCAAACTAAAATTATGGCAACAAGGAAGTCTACCCCTCACAACTATAAAGATGGAAGTGTTGTTTCTTCTAGCCTTCCACAACCTACAAGGGTTACACCACAACAATTAGAAGAAAAAAGAAAAAAAGGGCTTTGTTACAATTGTGTTAGCAAATGCACTGAAGGTCATAAGTGTGCCGAGAAGAAAGTATTTTACATAGAGTATGAAGAGGAGGAAGAAAAGGATCAAGAAACATAAAAATAAGAGGATATACGCTAGGACCCAACCCAGGAGAAAGAAGAAATGAATCAGAACGTATCTTGTAAAGCATTGGCAAGAATTACCAGTCCTCAAACTCTCAAGATAGAAGGACATATCAAGAAGAAAAAGGTGCAAGAAGTGAAAGATCACATTGAGAAAGAAGAAATGAGTCCAACCATATCTTTTAATTCATTGGTCGGAATTACCACTCCTTAAACTATCAAGATAGAAGGGTATATCAAGAATGAAAATGTTCAAGAAGTGAAAGATCACATCAAGCATCAAGAAATGAATTCGACCATATCTTGTAAAGGATTGGAAGAAATTACTACTCCTAAAACTCTAAAGATAGAAGGACATATCAATAATAAAAAGGTTCAAGTAGTGAAAGATCACATCAAGCATCAACAACAAGTTCTCCAACTTTTAAAGGATAACGCCACTTTGGTGCAAAATCGAATGAAACAATAGGTAAATCAACATCGCAGTGAAAAATGTTTTGATGTAGGTGATTGGGTATTTTTACTGCTACATTTCAAGCTAGCTATTTATGAGAAGGAAATGTTGGCAATACTATATGCACTTAAGAAATGGTGACCTTACCAAATGGGAAGACACTTCAAGGTAAAAATGGATCATGATAGTTTTAAATACTTTTTAGAACAATTATTATCTTTAGAAGAACAAATAAAATGGGTCACAAATATGTTGGGCTATGAATTGAAATCATCTATAGAAAAGGGAAGAAAAATTTTGTTGCAGATGCACTCTTAAGAAAGGATGAGGATGTGGAAGCATTGCTTTGTTCTATTTCTATTATCCAACTAGATTGGATAAATGAAGCAAGGGATGAACAGAAGAAGGATGAAGAAGTATGGCCACTTATTCAAAAGTTGCAAAAGATCCCAATTCAAACAATATTGCCAGAAATTGAAGAGGGAGGAAAAATCATATTGGAACTTGGAGCAGTCACAGAAACAAGAACTCGACATCTACGAAATTAATCAATTTTATAGTACCTCATCAAGTGGAAGAACTTACCCGCTGAAGATTCCACATGGGAGGACAAGAATTTTATACAGAACCATCAAGAACTACTCAAGCGTTGAGGACAACACTTTTTGAAGGAGAGGGGCATGTTAGGCCCCTATACTACTAGTGTAACCCCTTATTGTTATTAGTACAACCCCCTTATTATATTGATGTACCCATGTAGTGCCCATATTGTTACTATTGTGCCCCATAGAAGCCCACTATTGTTATTATTGTGCCCTTACATTATTATTGTTATGTCGGCTCTGATTATATTATGACCCCTTAGACTCCTATATATAGAAAGGAGGTCTTTTCATTTGTGTAATGTAAAGGAGGTTGCCCCCTCGAAGAGGCTGAATTCTAAGGCGTTCAACTATCTTTTCTATCTTTTTGTGAGCTGGTTTCATAACACTAAGTCATGTTAAGGAAGTGGAACTGATGGAAACACACCATACAAACATTGAATATCAGCTTTGGGACCCTTAGGAACCAATCCAACACTACATATAACTTTCCCTTGGGTCCCACTGAAATTTGGACAACTTAAGCCTCAATCGCTCTCATGCTATATGCATGATAGTGTCCAAAAATCTAAATTCACTCTCACAGGTTTGCCTGCTAGCGTTTAGAGACACATTTAGTCAGTGCTATGCTAGCGTTACCGAGATTTGAGCCACTTTTCCAGGCCCAGAGCCCAAGTCACTACCCATAATTGAACCATCTCTTTAGAATAGTAAAATAACATGGAAATGATAGTGCTTTAGCAAATACTTGTTTAAGACCTTATCTAGACCCCTACTAGCCATAAAAGACATTTCATCAAACATATCACGAATATGTAAACTACAGCTGTAAATAACAATTATGAGCATAGGGGTTTCATACTTAGCTGAGAATCACTAAGAACCATTGATGCCTCAATACATCAAATTCCATTCCATCCATTAGGTCATAGATACATTGATAGTTCAATTACAAGTAAAAACATGATGAAATCCATACATGGTTGTTGTCATAAAACACATAAATAACCAACATAATAGCAACATAAATACTAATGAAGGTACATCCATATAGACACATATAATCCATCAAAATTCTCATAGAAATACAAGGAGAAATAACCTTTCATTAATGATGCAAAATCCAAACCAGGGATGGGACTTCCACATTCCACCCAACCGTAGAATGGATGAGCCAAATCTCTCTTCGGCCATTCATCCCCATGCCATATTCCTAGCATGAATGTGGGATCTCATAGAAGACATCAATCAAAACTCATCCAGGGCTTCCAGAGTCCATCCACCTCAACCCATCAAACAACGATTCCACCTCATGGTCGGACATCAAAAAACCATCATCAGATTGGTTTCTATCCAAGCCTTCCAGGGCTTCAATAGCATTTGTTCCAAATAAGACTTCTAGGACTAGTAACTCAACCCACAGTTGTCATTGGGCTTCTAGAGAATTTGTTCAACCAAGGCTTCCAAGACTAGTAACTCAACCCACCAAGGGCTTCCAAAGCATTGGTCAAACCAAGGTTTCTAGTACTAGTGACTCAACCCAAGTTGTTGTAGGGCTTCCAAAATGTTTGTCCAACCATAGACAATTGGGACAATGATTCATGAATTGTCTTGCAACAACCCTCATTGGTCAGCCAAGTTTTAATGAACTTGAAGATCATCCTTTCCACATCATATTTTCCTTCCACTGTAAAATGATCAGAGTGTGGCAAAGAGAGTTGTCGAAGAGACCTAGGATTGCATGTACCCCATCCTGTCCACGAGATTTTGATGAACTAAAAATCAGTCCAAAATTTTTACAATGTGTTTGATACTAACCCTGCAATTCCTCCAAGTCAACATAATGGGCCCTAGACATATATCCACCATAGAGTTTGTATATATAATTTTTTGCTATGCATATCACATTAAAAAATTAAATTAAAACCGATTATAAAATATATCAAATTAAATTAAAACAAATTATAAAATATGTCAAAGAAAATATCATTTTTGTTATATCTATATAACCATGGAAAATTTTAGGGGCTAATATTCATAGGTGGCCTAATTTTCCATGAATTGTCCACAAAAAAGATTCATCAATTTCCATTTTTTATAAAAATGATTCGCCCATATTTTACAATATAAAATTATTTTACCTTAAAAATCGCCAACATTATATAGAGGCAATATATAAAATCATTATAAATTTGAATAATTTTACAAATATATCAATAAACATTTTATAGTTTGCATATTAAGGATTAGTGAGATTCACCAATGTTTTAGATAATTTTCATGCTTAAAATTCTCCGTATATAGGAGGGTTCTTTGTTTAGGAGGGCTTTCTAGCATATTTTCTAGTCTAATTTGTCTAGAATCCAACAGGGATTTCATAGAATCACAAGTTTGAATTGTAAAATTTCCACAATCCAAGTGCCCCATGGGTTTTTTAGGTTGTTGAATCCATATATGGAGTCAAAAACCCATTTAAACAATGAAAATTAAGAGTTTGCCATTTTTTTTTTTGCCAGATTCTGGCCAAAAAATAGAAATGTAGCATTTTTAGACAAATGCCAAATGATATTCACAAATAAGTTACCTAACTCATGATCAGTTATATTGTATTGCATATAAAAGTAGGAGAAATCTAGCCTTCAATTTCCATGTACTATGCAGTTGTACCATATTGAAGATAATGGGTACCATCTCGGTTGCAATTTTTATTTACTCATAAAAGGCTATTGTTAGCAATCTGACTCCAACCAAAAATGATTTTTTTTATATAGTGTTTCATTTTTTTCTTTATTGATGGGATTGTTCCTTAAAAAACATTAATTTTGTTTGGTCTCTTCAACATTGGTGCTATATTTTGTCCAATAGTTATGCATAAGATGACCATTGTTGTTGATGATGTTAAATAGCCTAAAGTGCTTGAGCACTTCTTGACTGTGAACTTACTTTGTATTTCAATTTGAGATTCGTCCATTGTTTCTATTTTGTTTCTTAGGATGGGGATCCCAGACTTTCAAGCTTTGGCCTTATGAAAAACAACAGAGATGGAAAGAGATATAGCACAAACTTGGCATACACACCACCAGAGTTTTTGAGGACATGTATTCTTATTAGTTTTTAATGGATTATGATAACCTGTGTTTACTTTTCACCTAGAGGAATCTTATGAAATTTGATTGCCTTGAAAGGATTCAATCAAGGAATAAATAAAGATTATGCAGTAGGATGAATATTCTAATAGAAAACTACTTCCACTTCTAATACGGAAAATAAATGAAATTTAAAAATAGGATCTATGAACTCCATTAGCTTCTATTGAAACTAGGATCCCATTGGTATTCTAAGCTCAACTTGAATGTCAACAGTCATGTTGTTGAGCTATGAGCTTGTGTATGTTCTATAACCACCTATTTTCTTGAAGAAAGGAGACCTTTTGAATTATTTCTTTTAAAACTAGAATCCCATTGGTACTCTAATCTGCACTTGTTATTGGTGGAGGCCTAGATTCACTTGTTAAGACGATATGAGCTACTGAGCACCAGATTCACAGACGGCCAAGATCTAGATCTTTAAGAGTTTCACAGGCTGACTTGTTCAGGGACGTGGCATGTGTAAATAGTATTGCTCATAGTCTACATGTGTGGATAGTACTACACATGGGCCACACGCATGACGACTATGAGGGAGGGAGGCAAATTGGGTGCAGTTTGCTTTTTTCAAGGAGTCGAATTTCCAAGTTCCATTCGCTATAAAAAAATTGTATTTCTCTGTGTCATCTTCTTATTTATTATGAGAAATAAAATTGAAGGATAACTCGAAGGGTTTATACTTTTTGGCATGTGATTGATTTGATATTTGTGATTTTGCTGTCAATTTTATTGTTAAAATACCAGAGTATTTTTATTCAACAATTTCATAAAAAATTTATTGGGTAAATTAAATTTCTGGGTTATAAAAATTGCTTGGGACACAAATAATATTCGGTATTCAAGAATTAACATCAAATTCATGTTATAGGAGGTCTTGTCTGTGAGAATTATTCTTAAGGGGTAGCACCTTGCAAAGGAACAAGACAACTTTGGTTTTCTTACTGAAGAGAAGTCCCATACAGAGCATGTATGATGCGAATCACTAAACAAACAATGGAGCCATGGTTTTTGTAATTTATAGCACATAAAAAAAATGATCCTGAGATTCAGGTTGTCAAATAAAGAATATGCACAAATATTATGCCCCCTTTGAAGATGACGATCGGTTTCAGTATACAATTGGTGATAACAAGCTTGAATTTTTATTTTTTTTAATCAAGAGAATTGGTAGATTTATTTCCTATCACCGAGAAGACTCGAGATCAATTCAGTGGGACTGCCAACTACCCGCACGCCTTGCTAGACAGATAAACCAAATTTCAAACCTGGCCAGGGCCCCTATATTCATTGGAAAACCCTTTCTAGTGTAGGATGCCCACCTTCGGGACTCTTATGTTATAGTGTAGTTGTATATGAACTACCCCAGGGTGTGGATAAGGCCAACCTAAAGTTTTGGAATAGGGGTCATTATGGTGCAATTTTTTTGAATTTCAAATAAGCTTTGTAGATGTTCTCTTGAATACCTATATTATCATATGTCCTAATGAGACCAAGGGCATTAATAGAGAACCAAAGAGGTGGGGAGAGAGGGTTCTCAATGTCCAAGTTTAGATGTTGGAGGAGAAGTGTAACCTTGACCTATCAACTAGTTCCAGTGTATTGACCATAGCTTATGGCATTGATGATTGAAGTGCTAGGTATCGATATTTGTTGTGATTCAAGTAAGAGTTGGCAATGCACTGTATCCTGTGCAATATGGTCATTGTGGAAAATCATTGATGTGAAGAGAAGATGGGAACTGAGCTTGGGTAAGATGATGGCATAGAACTGTTTCCTCTACGATAATATGCTTTGATAAGAAAGTATTGTCTGAATTCAGGGTTTTGTGATCCATAATGAATTTCGAAAAGTATTTCAGTAGAAATCACATAACATAATTTTATGGTTAGTGCGTTTCAAACCAACCAGTGTGGTTCATCATTAGGACTAGATGAAGAGGCAGACCATGGCTATGACTTAAATAGAGAGCAATGTAGAGACCAAAATTTCAAATAATGGTTAGTTTTGAAAAGTAATATTTAAATTATGATATTATGAATTATTATTAAGTAACGGCTATATTAAACATCTAGTTTTTGAAAAATAGCATTTAAATTAATTTATTAAATCAAATATTATTAATAATATTTGATTTTAATAAATTAGATTAAATATTATTTTTCAAAAACTAGTCGTTTAATACAATCGTTACTTAATAATATTTGTTAATATCATAATTTTAATATTATTTTTCAAAAATAGCCGTTATTTGAAATTTTGGTCTCTACATTACTCTCTATTTAAGCCATTGTCATGGTCTGCCTCTTCATCTGGTCTAGGTGATGAACCACACTGGCTGGTTTCAAACGCATCGGCCATAAAATTATGTTATGTGATTTCTACCGAAAGAAAGTATTGCTTAAAAATGTTTGCCACACACGAGCTCCACACATCAATCATAAATATGTGTCCCTAAAGTGTAGAAGAGTGGCCTTTCGTTTGTGTAGGTGGAAATATCTGATTAGAATAATTTTTTTTACTTCAAAAATAAGTGAAAGGAATTTCAATATGCTTTTGCATAGAGGGGCTTTTAATACATGATATTTCAATAATGCATGCTGGAGAGCTAACATGAAAGCTTTATGTCACTCCAACCATATTTTGGGTTTTAGTTGGCATCTCTTATATGTGCGACTCTTCATTCTTCGATATATATTCTTTCATTGTTACCATTTCACTTTGACTTCATCCACCACATATCATGTTAGTTAAAAATAATTTCACATTTCAATAATTCAAAGGATAAATCTGTGGAATTTAAAATTGCTACTGATAGTTCTCAGCATCCTAGATTTCGAGATTAAAGAATATTATTAATTCAATATTAGTATAAAGCTCATTCATTATATATTATTTAATGTCAATTCTCTTTTTGTTTTTGTTTATAAAACGAGCAATATATGTGTAATCGATCTTTCTTTGTCTTCAACCTTTTTCCATCCTTGTCATATTTGTGTTTTTTCTATGTTGAATTCTATTTATACAAGAATTGTTGACTTTGTTGATAGACTGTTTTCATTGTTTTCTCTTTAGAATAGCTATTAGTTCAACATCTAGCATTCGGTTGATCTCTTTCTAGTGCGTAAGATTGGCTTATTTGCTAGCAAATTATTTTGTGACATGCAACCATTAAATGTATTTAATGGACCTTCCTTATCAGTTAAGTTTATCTCTTTCTTGTGCATAACACTCTCAGATTTTCTAGAAAATTATTTTGTGACATGCAAGCATTAAATGTATTTAATGGATATTCCTTCTCATTAATGTAGGCATAATAACTCCTGAATATCTATGGGACAGTTCTATTAGACCTTCTTAGTGGGAAAGACATCCTGCCTAGTCATGTATATGATCTCTCTCTCTCTCTCTCTCTCTCTCTCTCTCTCGCTATGTCTATGACAACCACAAACACACTTGTTTTTTTTATCTACTTTCATGTTTTATTGTGGGTCAACGCTACAATTTTTCAAATCTCTTTCACAAAAACATCCTCTCAACTCGATGTTTTTCTAGGAAATTATTTTGTGACATGCAAGCATTAAATGTATTTAATAGATAATCCTTCTCATTGATGTAGGTAGGGTAACTATTGAAAGTGTAATATATAGCTATGGGATAGTTCTATTGGACCTTCTTAGTGGGAAACACATCCCACCTAGTCATGTATATGCTCTCTGTATCTCTCTATCATTGTGATAGCCACAAACACACTTGTTATTTATCTACTTTTATGTTTTATTGTGGGTCAACGCTACAATTTTTCAAATCTCTTTCACACAAACATCCTCTCAGCATTTCCCTTCTTGTAGGCAAAATTAAAGTAGAATATACAATCAAGTGGCATAAACAAGTCTCACTCTCTTTTTCACATTTCCATTGAAGGAAAAGGTACTAGCTTCATTAAACAATAGAAGCCTTGAGTCATTTCAATTTTAAATTTGATTTTTTTTCCTTGTTACTTGTTTAACTTGATCAAATGTTGTTTTATGTGAGATGTATTCTCATCATATAGGATACTATTGGTTTGCAAATATTCAATGAATTTAGATTTCATCCTACTTCGACCACTCATCTCTGTCCTTTTATGAAGCTAAGATGAAAAATGGAAATTACGGCAAATATATATGTAAGATTTTATAATTTTTTATTAGCTTTTAAAGTTAATATGGTGGCTACAATTGTATATGAAATTTGAATCCATAAATTTATGTTCTTTTTATTTAGCTATAGTTTCCATCTTACAACTCTATTGTTCCCAATCAACCAATACTTTCTAGCATATGTTATACATTTACTGTTCCTGTCATCACCATTACAAGAGAATCAAAGATTACAATTATAAATCGTTTCTCTGATAATTTTCTAAACTCTCCTTACTGCTACTAGTCTGGTAGCATAGTCATTTATAATCATAATGGATATGAAACATTTTATATAGACTATAATTCCTATAACATTTCATCTTGTAATTGGTGATTGCTTTGCTTTATTATGTTTCATTGTTCAGGAGTTCTTCAACATCTAATTGATCTTAGTATATTTTTTTCACTGGATTTAAAATCGACAATGCATTCAGGGAATTATTTTTGGCCAATATTGAAAGTATTTTGGTTTTGGAAATACATTTATGATGAGAACCAGTGTTGTAGCAAGAATGCTACAACTCGGGCTACCAACTTTACTTTATCAACCTGGGGTTCATACAATCTTGGAGGTGACAGTGTTGTATACACAAGTAAATCTGATGGGTCTGATCTTTGTCACTGCCAAGTTGGCAATAGACTACTAAGGTTTTTCAAACCAGACTTCTATGGATTCAGAAGAAACTTGGTTACAATGAGGGAAAGGGAAATCTACTCTAAAATAAAGCTCGTCTACTGCAGTAAGGAAAAAGATTGATATAACATGCTAACACACCATTTTCTAACTAACTGCTAAGAGGCTTTGCTTCAAAATAATGCTACGTGAACATGTATGTAATCCTACTACCCTAAGCATGCAGATTCAAACCATGAAACCTTCTAGTGTTGTGCATGTAAATGAATAAAATAAATATGTTTTTCTTTTTGTCTTCTTCTTATGTGAGAGTGTGAGATCTAATCTCTTTTGGTGATGTGGCAGGTGGCTTAGCGATGATGGTGAATGGTTAGAAGGCTTGGGAGACAAGTAGAAACCCTTTCATAGCTTCCTAGAGGATTTTTCCTCAATTTTGCCTAAAAATAGGCCACTACAGGTCAACCTATAGGATATCCTAATGCATTCCACCGGATGTCTTGAAAACCTACAAGATCCCCTATATTTCTACAAGATACAGCTAAGAGCAAAAAGATGGGTGTTAAAGGTGATGGAAGTCTTAGGGAAGGTGGTTGGTTGATGGAACGAAGCAAGTGAGTACCTAGGATCACTTCAGAACTCAAAACCAAAGTTGGGAGATGGCTTGATTTTCTCAAAAAGCTTGGAGAAGTTTCCTTGTGAAATGATGAAATTGGTGAGGGTTTTAGTGAAAGCAAGGAATGATAATGGATGGATGAAGTTGTGATGAGGGTGCTGACTATGAAATCTCTCTATACTTCTGAAACACCTACACTGCATCATACATGGACATTTACCCAAAAATTATGAAAACAAGAAGAATTTTAATTATTTAAGGAAAACAAAATTTCATTAGCTAGATGCCTACTTCATGCATGAGGAAAACTTGTAGAATAAGATGGAACATTGATGAGATCTAATGTAATATTGAAGATAAAAAAAATGATAACTAAATCCTACTCTTGCAAACTGATCAAATGCTGACCTAAGTACAAAAAACCCTAAATTCCATGAGAAAGTAGAATTCTGTCTTTTTGGGGCTGCATATGAGTTCTTTCCTCAAACCATGATCCTTGAAGGAAGAAGTGAGGCCAAAACCACCTATTGATATCTTTTTGATGTTCCTTTATCTCTTCTAAGCTACTATTGAAGTAAAGCACAAATGGAAGCAAACTAATAAGCAAACTGATCAAATCTACACTACTTGCAATAAAATAATTCTAAAGACAATTCAACCATTAATTTATGAAATCAATCTAATCATACAAATACAAGAATAGGATTCTTTTCTGCGATGGTTGGGACCTAACCCAAGAGCTTCAGCCCTTTGAGTTAACTCAGTGCTGGATGAAGGAATTGCTTATTCTCATTAACAAAACAGAAATTACATAATGATGTCTTCCACAAGTCTTGAACTCGAAAATGACTAGTGTTTTTACAATGAAAATTTGAATCCTGATGAGGCTCTAGGCCTCTTTATTTATACAAATGAAGTCTCCAAATACTTCCTTAAGTCTAGGGAGGCTCGAATCCCAGACTTGACATAAACTAGCTATTTAATTGTCACTTGCTCGACAGCCTTTTTATCTCCATGACTTGGCTTCCTGTACTCTGAGCTAGTGTGATTGATGGAGGAATATTCAAATGAGGGAGGAGTCAATGAGGAGGATCTTCCTCCTACAATCTCTCCTCCTTCTCTCATTCAAGTTTCACCCTAAATTAGCCAAAATTCCATGATTTTCTCTCACAAATATGAAATCAATGCACATTAGTCCACTAGGCATAATATCTCACTTTGACTCATCTCATTAAACAAAATACAATCAAAATATGTAATAAATTGTGAGAAGAGTTGATTTCACTAAGCTAGGAGGTGGACTAAGGTCGATATAGTTACCCAATGATGAGGCTCATCATCACCCACCTACTGAAAGTGTTTCTCATCCTCTAAGCAACTCAATCAATATCCATGTCTTTCATGGCTCTAATGGCCTCCCTGACATCCCATGCTTCTATTGTAGTTTACTCTTCATGTGCATAGAATCATGCCTTCCTTTCTATCTCCTCCTAATGCTTTCTCTCTTCCTCTTCCTTCCTTCCTTCCAACATTCCTAGGAGCAGTGGTGGAATGAGTCTCAAGCCAATCCAATTGAATTTGAGTCTTTGGAGAGCTTGCTTGTACATGGGTGTCATGTTAAGTTCTTCTCTCATTCTTTGAGGAGAATGGTACTCTCTAATTTTCAAATTGTAGGGAAACGTATTCCATCTCGTTTGGCAATCTTGCATTATTTCATCTCCTAACAGCTTGAACATATCCTCAAAGTGTGTAATTTCTTTCTCTTGGGTAGCAAGGTACATGGGTGCAAGTTGAGGGTCATTTGCAATCCAGTTATGTGTGCTGATGACATATATTGAATTTGAATTCTCAAATCTTATCATGAGAGGTTCTGTTTCTTTCCTTTCCATTATTTTCTTCATCTCTGTATCCCTTGCTTCCTCATGGTTCATCCATGATTCCAAAGCCATCAACTGTAAGTCCCCTAGTTTTGAATTAGAGTCCCATACATTTAGATTTGTCAAGGCTAAATTACGTAGGTATAACTCAAATATTTTATCCATATCCTTCAATGTGCATTTATCACAAAGATCAATGAACTATCTATAATATTGGAATGGCATAGTTCCTCTTTGTGCTAGGATCTTGATTTGGAACTCCAAACACTATTCCTTGAGGTATAATGCATAGGACTTAGCTAGCATGTTGCACTGGATTGCTTCTAAGGATAGACTAGCCATGGATGCCAATTGATTCTCTCTTTCTTGTAGTTATCCCCTTAACCATGCATTTTCTGCCTCCAACTGAGCTTTCATCATTTCCTCTCTATTCCTCAAGCTACTCAGTTCTGTAACCATCTCTTTAACTTTTTCCTCCATGTGTTATATGTCCTCCACCCTTTGGATTTGGAAATCTGCATCCATCTATGTGTTCTTACCCTTTCTTTCTCGAGCTCAAAGAATAATGGGATGGAAAATTTATGTGGAATGACCCTATCCCCTTCAATAAATCTGTAGTAGGAGTGAAGGTTAAGTTGAGGACTAGGTTCCCTTAGCTCTGGATCCTCCTTTTTTGTTTCTTGCTACATACTCTCTTCTTTATCCAATTTTTTTGTTTCCTGCAGGTTTAGCAAAGTTTCCTATAGGATTTCCTCTGCTTCCTGTAGGTGCTTCTGTGTATCTTGTAGGATGCCTTTTCCTTTGGATGAGGCAAATCTAGTCACAGGCCTTCTAACATAAGTAATAGGAGACCTGAGAGAGGATTGTCCTAATTATCCTTCTCCTTGAGTTTTCATTAGTGGAGCCATATTCTCCTATTGTTTGGGTGAGTATTCAATAACAATAGGAACCTTGGTGGGAGTTTGAGGTTTTCCCTGCCTTATTCTTGTACTTTTTCTTTTCCTAAAGTACAATGGAGTTTGTCTCTGTCTTTTCCCTTTTTTCTTGATGGAGGTACTAAGGGTAGTGGTGACAGTTGTTGCCTCTTTCTCAATGAGTTCTGGACATACCCTCAGTTATTCCTCCTTTTGTTTTGCCTCCTCTTTTCTATTCCCCCTGTAATCTTTGTTTTTCTCCTCTTCTTCTCCCTCTAGTTCCTCACTATGTTCATTAGTTTCCTCCTGTGCATATTCTTTTGTCTCTTCATCACTTTCCTTCTCTTTTTCTTCCTCTTCTTCCTCATCTATTTCCTCTTCATCCCTCTCTTTTTCTTCTTCCTCCTTTTCAGTTTCTTCTTCATCCCTTTCACTAGTAGTGGGGCTCTTGTCATATTCAAGGGATTTTATATATTCCTTTACCTACACGTCTCTGAAAGTTTCCCATGTGATAGGGATTCTAAGGTTTTGGAGGGCATCTTCTATTGTAAGGATAATTAACCCATGATGGGCTAGCTTTTGATGGTTTCCTTCCTGCACCTTCATGCTCATACATATCACTGATTGAAGAAGGAAGTAGGGTATGCTAAGTCTGTTTTGAGGAGGTGTGTTTGCTCCAAACCTCAATTCTTGGAGAAGCCTAAAATGGTATCCATATACCACACTATACCTACCTTCATATGAGATATAATTTATAAGGTTGTAGCTAATTTCGTTCCAAGGATAGGGTAGGCTTTCTATTCTCACTCCATTTATGTCTTCCATTGCCTCCTCTCCTAAAAAGAATTTCTTCTTTGCAGTTTGGCTATTTCCCTTATCCTCCTTTCTCCAAGGCACTCCTAAGGGAAGTGTGGTAATTATGCCTATGATTTCAAGGGTGAGCTCTATGGAGAGGCCTTTCACCACAACAGTGTCATGGGTCCTAGTTAGTGGAATTTAGGAGAGAGAAAAATATTTGGCTACTTCATCATCATAACTCCTCAATTTCTCAAAGAAACCCATCCAATTGTGTCTTGTGAATATCTCTAGCATAGGAGGGAGCTAACTAATCCTCACTGTGTTGATGGGTTCCCTCTTATTAAATCCCCCTATCATTTTCTCTGATGGATGGAGGGGTGTATATGTCTCATACAAAATTTAATGAATAAGGAAATTTAAATGAAAATTTTGTGTATGCAATTCCCTTATGCTGCAGTCATTTCCAACAAAATAGAAGTTTTTTTTTTATATTTTTTTATTTGGAAAAATGTGGGGAAATATACAACCTACCTCCTTATCACGGCTTGATGAATCCAACCCCTATTTTTCCGTTTTAAACCTGCTCACTGCCAATCCTGTAGGTGTTGGACTGTATCCTGTAAGATCTCCTATAGGATCCTGTAGGTGGTCCTGCACAAGAACAAAATGAATTTTTCCTTTCCTATAGACTGCTTGAGCACTGAGAGCAAATTTATAGTGTGTAGACTTGAGAATGTGAATGCTTCTATGCATGGGGATCAACATTTATTTCCTCATATGGGTGATTTGATTGGAGTGTTCTGATGGCAGCCGAGGTACGAGTCTACATTTTTGGACCATTGGTCCCACTACCACATCATCATTCTCCTCACCTCGTAATCAACTCCCACTTTAAGAATATGTAGCTTAACTACTTTCGACCTCATATTTTCTTTTCCTTCACTTGACTGATGCCACATGTGTAAGGACTATCTTCTCCTCATTGACTGAGCAAAGGTCTCCAAGTTAACTGGCCACCTTTTGCTTGTAAAACAACTCTTTCTAAACTTTTTCATGTTTGATCATATTATGCTAACGAGAGAGTGGAAGCGAGATACTTACCTGTGGTAATGGTGCCTTCATGTTGTTTGTTGAAGAATGAATTCTTTGTTGTGTGATTGTTGGATGTGCTTTTTTCCTTTATTTTTTATTTTTACTTCCCTCTGATGATTTTCTTTGATGTGTAGGTAATTGGATGTTGATGTTGATGATCTTGATGCTGCTACTAGGCTTTGGAGGAGCTTCTTCTACCTCTGGATCTCCATGCTTGAAGTTAACAGCAACTTGTGATTTTTGTTTTGTGGGATAGGCTACTATAGGATTTCCTACAAGATGTCCAGTAGCTGCCCTCCCTCAAAAAATTTAATCATTTTCCACTACTGGAGCCTGAGTATGGTTGGCATGGGTAGAGAAGGGGTCTAGGAATTTTTGAATGAGGAAAATAGCCTTCACGTGTTGTCCCCTTGTTCTTTGTCTTCATCCTCTTTTCTTTGTTTTTTCTTTGAAAACTGTATTTTTTTTTTGAAGCTGACTTTTTTTATGAATGCAAGGGTGATCATGGTGGAGAGAGGTATGGTGATGAGATGGTGAAATAGCTTTTTTTTTTTTTTTGACTTGGGCAGGTCATTATTGCTCTAGGGTTACTTCCTTTAGGATTCCCAAGCCACTATAATTCCTATAGTATCATCCTATAGGTTTCCAGGGAATCTTGTAGGTTGATAGGGAATCCTATGGAAAAGACAGAACCCTTGCAAGCTGAGGTAAATGAGTGGAAAAAATGGATGGAATGATGGAATGATGAAGGATAATGAATGGAGAAATAAAAACATGAGTTGGATAGCTCCCTTTTGATTCTCTCTTGTTGCTTCAATACTCCTCCTGTTGAACTGCAGACAATATTTTCAAAGTTTTCTTTTCCCTTTTGTTTTTTTTGAAAGCAACTAGTCTGCCTCCAAGAGGTTTTCATCCTATCTTCTTGTCCTTGGCACCTCAAAAGAGGTTTACACCCAGGTTTTTTTTTATTTATCTTTTTTTTTTACACCATTGGGATGCCTCAAGAGGTTTTCAACCCAACAATGGGACTCAGGTACCTCATGGAGGTTCTCACCTGAGTCTCCTTATTTTTCTGTTTTTTTTTTTCTTTTTTCTTTTTTCTCTCTCAATGACTTGATGAGGTAGGAGTTGAGACTTGCTCCACCACCATCATTATTTTCCTGATACCATCAATGAACTATTTCTTTGACAATGGCTTCTTTTAAACCTTCAATCTATGCCCATTAACAAGTAAAGGAATAACCTCTGCATCTATCTTTCTAATATGCACTGAACCATTATCATGACATTTCTCTATGACATAAGGCCCTAACCATCTAGTCCTTAACTTTCCTTTAAATACTTTATATCTAGAATCATATAACAAAGCCAAATCACCTTCTTGAAATTTATTTTCCTCGATGTTCTTGTCATACCAGATCTTCCTCTGAATTTGAGTCACCTCTGTGTGTAGGAGGGCCTACACTATGAACTCATCTAACCCATTCTACTAGATCAATCTCTCTTTTTGTTCACTGTTAAGATCTAGATCCAGTCAAGCTACCATCCTTAATGTATTGTACTCAAATTCAATGGACAATAGGGTCTTCTTCCCATAGACCAACTCATAGGGTGTGAATCCAGTGGTGGTATTCTAGGTGGTAATGTATGCCCAAGTGGCCTATCTCCCCAATATTTTCTGCTGCTGCTAACCACTTTTGTTAGAATGCCTTCCAATGCTCTATTGGTAACCTCCACTTTCCCATTAGCATGTGGGTGATAGGGAGAGGATGTTCTATGCTTGATCTTGTGTTGGATTAACAAGTCTTCAATCATGTTGGATGTAAAATGGCTTCCTTGATCAATGACCAGTTCTCTAGGGTACCCAAACTTGTAAAATACATTTTCCCTTAAGAACTCAACCACCTTCTCCTCTGTTGTTGCCATGTTTGCCTTGGTTTCAACCCACTTGGTCAAATAGTCAGTGCACATAATGATGTACTACTTTTTCTTGGAAGGAGGTCCAATAGGTCCAATGAAATCCATGCCCCACTTGTCAAATGGCTTGAAAGTCACTTGAGGTTGCAGAGGCATTTCATCCCTTGGAGTAGGCTTTCCCATCCTTTGGCACCGATTACACTAACTGGTATACCTTCTCACATCCTAATGAAGAGTGGGCCAATAATAACCAGCTTGTAACACCTTGAATGTTGTCCTCATGGCTGCAAATTGACCTCCACAAGGCCCATCATGACATGACAAAAGGATGTCAAAGACTTCGTCCTCCCTGACACATCTCCTCAAAATTTGATCTGGGCATAGTTTGAAGAGGTTACCCCCAATCCAAGTGAATAGGGCACTCTTCCTCACAATCTTTCTTTACTCTTTGGAGGACAAATTCGGTGGGAACTATGTAGACACCAAATAGTTTTCTATGTCAAAAAACCATGGAGAGAGAACTAAAATGAAGAATAAGTGTTCATCCGGTAACTAATCATCAACCATTCCTTCCTCCCCTGCAGGAAAAGTTAGTCTAGACAAAAAATATGCAACAACATTTTCCTTGCTAGGCTTGTCAACAATAGTTAGATCAAACTACTATAATAAAAGTAACCATCTAATTATCCATGAATTCACATCAAGTTTATCCATTAAATATTTAATTGTTGCATGGTCAATATGTAAAAATGTTTGAAAACATGTAATTTAATGCCTAAGTTTGTTCAATGAATGCACAACATCCAGGAGCTCCTTTTCATTCACTGTGTAGTTAAGCTCGGCCTTTGAAAAATTCTTACTTGGAAAGTAAATGGCATAAGGCGATTTTTCATCTATTCATCCTAGAGCTACTCTTATGGCTTTGTGTGAGGCATCAGCGTGTATATGAAAAGGAAGGGCCCAATTTGGGCCTCGAAGAATAGGTGCAGCGATCAATTTGTCCTTCAGGGTGCCCATGGCCTCTTGACAACTTTTTGACCATACAAACTTAGAGTCTTTGGCTAACAACCAAAATAAAGGAGAAGCTAATTTGCTAAAGTATTTTATAAACCTCTGAGAGTATCCAACTAGACCTAGAAGACTTCTGACATCTCTCTGCTTTTGCGAAGGTGGTGTTTGGTCAATTTAGTGTTTCCTAAATTGTTACATTAATTATCAATCTAGGATTCACAACTTGATGAAGTGTGGTGCTTAACCTATTTCTTACTTTTGTCGTTTTTGATTTTTATTTTGTTTTGGGGGTTTTTATCTTTGTTTGTCTCCTAACGTGAATGGAAACCCTATTCCTAAGTCTCTAGAAGGCAAGTATGGATATAGATTTTAAGGCAATTCTATCCTTTATAGTGATTTCCAGATCTCAATGCTCCAGAGGCTCTTAGAACATACTAATGATGAAATTAATTCCATAACAAAAATGAAGATTTGATGCTACTTAAGTCAAACAAGAAATTAACTATGGATCATGAAACCATTAACCCTGATACTATCTAAATAGAAAAATGAATTAAGATATTGCACACAAACAAATCAAAAATTGCATTCTAGTAAAACTAAAATCAAATCACACCAATTCATAGTCTGACCCTCGCCAGGTAGTCTAAGCTATGGATTTCGGAGGTAATCATCAATAACTTGAGAAATCTGATATCTAATTGCATGCTAGTAAAACTAAAATAAAATCACATCAATTCATAGTCTGACCCCTCGCCAGGTAGTCTAAGTTATGGCTTTCGGAGGTAATCATCAACAACTTGAGAAATCTGATATCTAATTGCAGAAAAGTAAAACTAAAATCAAATCACATAAATTCATAGTCTGACCCCTCACCGAGTAGTCTAGGCTATGGCTTTCAGAGGTAATCATCAAAAACTTGAGCAATATGATATCTAATTGTAGAAAAGTAAAACTAAAATCAAATCACATCAATTCATAGTTTGACCCCTCGCCAGGTAGTCTAAGCTATGGCGTTTGGAGGTAATCATCAACAACTTGAGAAATCTGATATATAATTACAGAAAAGTAAAACTAAAATCAAATCACATCAATTCATAGTCTGACCCCTCGCTAGGTAGTCTAAGCTATGCCTTTCGGAGGTAATCATCAACGACTTGAGCAATCTGATTTCTAAACTGTCTAATAAAGCAAATGAACTAAACTGAAATCAACAAAACAGAACTGGAAAAAAAACTAAGAAAAGAAAGTCAGTAGAAATACTGATTCCATGTCACTAGTTTTTCCAAATGGAAATGTGTAAAAATGACTGTGCCTACTTTTATCCTGAAACATACACACACACGGATCAGCATTAACAATAATATACAAAGTTTGTAAGATCATGAACAAGAGTGAAGTGTTACTATCATAGAAAAAGAAATATACACAAGTGAACGACTGTGGAATATATGCAGTGGAATTAAAGAAACGCTACATAAAATTGTACAGCAATAAAAGAACAAAACCTCAGTGTGCAGGGGCCCTCTGCAGAACCTCAACCAACATGCTATCAATCAAGAATTATGCTCACGCAATCATGTAAGAACAGAGTATTCTTTTATATCTAAAAACAACGTTATTACAGTGGGACTAGTGTCACAGCATAGCAACTTAACAGTGAAATTACATAAGCGAAAAGACTAACTGTATGTGTTTGGAAACACATTATTTATAACAAGAAACTCACAACTGTTTTCCTATGAAACTACATTGACAGAGGACACGTAAAAGACAACGTCCATGGATTTAGCATCATGGTTGATGAGATTATGCAATCTATTGAAAACGGCCGTTGGATTCACATCGTGGTCAGCCTACAGGTGTCAGCGTGCCTCCAGAGATCTAGAAACGGCCACAAAAGTCTTCATGTGTTTGAAAACGGAGTCCTGTTGCCGTATGACTCCCTTGTTTGACCACTGCTTCACCACCGTTGACCACATTTTTTCCTGATGAATCTGGCTAGACCAATAGGACCTGATCCATGTCCAGGTCATTTCCAACTTGCCCATGTGGCTTGCTTTTCTTGATGACACCTGCAACCTGGAGTTAAAAAAAAACGGCTGCGGAAAGTTGAACCAACTGTGGAAAGTGGTTGCATTCCGCAGCTCATAAGTAAAAGTCTAATTCAAACAGCAAACACAAGGACATAGTTAAAAAAACACTTTAAATGCTCTTTTATGATTAATATGCAATGATGTTGATAGCTTAGGAGGTCTAGATGAATGGAAATAGTCTAGGAAAATGTGTAAGAAAGATGCAAGTTCAGGGCTCAACAGGTGGGACCCTTTGGATGGTGACTATTTTGTTTGGGTCGACCTGCAGTCCTTGCTAGGATATTGAATGACCTGGAATAGTCGTTGCAGTCATCAATAACTCACATTTTTCGAGACTAAGGGATAGGTTCATTTCAATGTGTTTTTTAGCACCTTACCTAAGTTGGATAGAGCCTCCTGGAAATCACACCCATAGGGTGTAAAATCATCCATATAAATCTCTATTGCATCATGGACTAGCTCTGAAAAGATACTCAGGACTACTCTCTAGAAAGTGGCAGGGGCATTGCATAGGCAAAAAGGAAGGACGTTACAGGTGAAAGTACCCTAAGGACAAGTGAAGATGGTTTTATCCTGGTCTTCCAGGTTGATCTGGATTTGATTGTACCCATTGAACCCATCTAGGAAAGAGATAAATTTTTTCCCTGCCAAGCCATCTAGCACTTGGTCAATGAAAGGTAGAGGAAAATCCTCCTTCTTTGTGGCTTTGTTTAACTCTCTATCATTGACACAAATCCTCCACTTCCCATTTTTCTTTGGAACCAACACCAAAGGAGAGACCCACTCACTGTGTGAGGTAGGGTAAATGAATCTTGCATCACAGCTTTTGCAGTTCTTCTTTGACTATATCCTTGAGAGTTGGATTCATTCTCCTTTGGGGTTATCAGACTAGTTTTAAACCTTCTTTCATATAAATGTGGTGTGTACACACCGAGGGGTGTACTCCTTTCATTTCTTTATAACTCCAAGCAAAGGCATCCAAATGTTCCTTTAACATGTTGCACAACTTTTCTTCTTGTTTTACAGAAAGAGATGGGTTGATGTTCAAAGTTCTCTTAGGGTCGAATTCTATGGTTTTGACAGGGGTAGGGTTTGAATCATCTAAGCATAGGTCGATCTGATGGTTGTTCTAGGTTTCTTTTACTACTGCCTCTAAGGAAAATGTATTGGGAGTTGGACTTTAGAGTATGTGTTCAATCAAATCATCTTCATTTAGTTGTCCTCCTCCCATAGTTGTCTCTAAGGTATAGAGTTGGGCTAAACAAAATTCATCTTCTTCCTCCTCCTCTAGCCATAAAGGTAAGTCAGGTTCTATAGATGGTTGGGAAGGAGGTTACAGGACTAACTGCTTGGACATATTCCCATTTTTTATAGTCATATTTCCAGCTCTGCAACTAATATAGGCATTGGAAGTGGATAACCAGGGCCTCCCAAGGATGAGAGGGTAACTAGTAAGCTTGGACTTAGGCTGGAGAACTAGGAAATCTGCAGGGTACTCCCAAGAGTTAATGGAGACCATCAATTGATCTGCAAGTTGCAAGATTGATGTGGCCTTTCTCAATGAACCCTGGAGATTCAACTTGAGCATGGTGTCCTTAGTCATCACATTAAGGGCAGCTCCAAGATCAATCAATGTATGTGGGACAATGGTGCCATTGATGTGCACATCTACTACAGGGCTTCCAGGGTCCAAATACTTTGGACAAATTACTTATCGCAGCATTAAGTCGGACAACTGTCCAATGACATTAATAGTAGGGGCATCTCTTTTTCACCTCCCTGCATGTTTGAAGCAGTTCTCCTTAATAAGCTTGTTGTAAATAGGCACATCCTTTATGGCTTGGAGAAGTGGAATTTTGATACATAGATTTTTCAATTCTCCTAGAAGTTCACTCTCTTCTCGGGTAGGCTAGAGTGGTTGAGTTAATCTCTTAGGAAAGGGTGGTGGTTTTAATTTAGGCATCATTTCCTCTCTTTCTTCCTCACTCTCCCTAGGTGGAGGTAGAAGTTGGTTGTTCGGGAGTACTCCCCCAGACCTCAGGTTGATTTCCTGAATCTCCACAACATAAGAAGGATATGATGTCTCTCCACTATGTACCTATTGTGCCTGTCTATTTTTTGGGTTCAGATTTGGTTGGGCAGGCATCTGGGATTGTTTAGGTGGAGAAGGGCATAAAAGCTATGGTTGAGTAGCTGGTGAAGGCAATAAAGCTGTAGCATTATTGTATGGGGACATCCACCCCTAGGGCGATGCATTCCACTGAGGTTGTGGTAGAGCATATGGCTGAAATGATTGGATGGTCGGATGGGAATGGTACTGAGGTGCAAAGGACCAAGGAGGAGGTGTAGACCAAGAATGATGATAAGGAGGCCCCCAAGAGGGAATGGATGTGATCTGGTTGGGGTTGAATATGCATGGGATGACCCTTGCATGACCTACTGGTATGGCCAAGGCCAATGAGGTGTCCTTTGATTTATGTAGCATAGATGTTCAGTCATCCCTTTAGCTCCTTGATATACAACTTTTAGTCTAGGTAGAGAAGGGCACTTGTCTATGGAGTGGTTTTCTTCACAAACTGAGAAGACTTCAACCAGGTTTAATGG
>APFE030095878.1:0-20723 GCA_000404065.3 Pinus taeda | reverse complement strand
AGTGCTCGGTAATCAATGCACATTCTCCATGAGCCATCTTTCTTTCTCACCAAAACGATTGGTGACCCGCAAGGTGATGTGCTAGGCCTGATGAAGCCCTTCTCGAGCAACTCCTGCACCTGCTTCTTGATTTCAGCATTCTCTAAAGCAGACAACCTGTACATTCCAATGTTAGGCGATGGAACATCTTGCTGCAAAATAATGTCATGTAATATTTCCTTTTTGGGTGGCAGACCTTTAGGTTCCTGAAATAGAACATCATACTCTGAAACAATCTTTTCTATATCAGCTTGTTGTTTAGCATCACAACCCTTAATTACATTGGTTTTATCAGGTTTCTTTTCCTTTACAACCATTAGTAAGAATTGTTTGCATGAATTTATCATTCTTTTCATCTACCCTGAATTTATGAGAGTTCAATTATTCTTGAGCTTATGAGCTCTTACAAAGTATTCGATTCCCTCTTTAACAAGTAGATACTTGTTCTCAACTCTATAGAAAATAGATTTTCTATCATACAAGTAAGGACTCCCCAAAACAATTCCACATATATCCAAAGGAATTATGTCTAACTCAACCTCATCTACAAATGCTGACCCAAAAGGAAACTTGAGTTTGCACTGTCTAGTCACTTGTAGTTGTACCTTATCATTCAACCATCCTAATGGGTAGGGTTTCTTGTGAGGTGTAGTTTCTAATCCCAATTTCTTTACAATTGCTTCAGAAATCAAATTTACTTGTGAGCCATTATCAAACAAAGTATCAATCTTTTGATGTTTGAAAATAACTCGAATATGGAAAAGCTCATGTCTTTTTCTTTCATGTTCTTCATCAACAATAGTTTGAGCAGAATTACTAGTAGATGCTTTAGAGTTCTTACCTTTTATACTTGTGGCTACAATTATTGTTTCATATCCTGAGTCTGACCCCAAATCTTTCTGAATAGCTGCAACAGTCTTCTTCTTCTTGCCCTCGGGCTTCTTAGGTCTCAGCTCTGGATGCAGAATCCAACAGTGCACATCATCATGCCCCTCCTTTTTACAGTGAGTGCATGAAGCTTTGCTTTTCTATGCAGTGTTAGCCTTCCTTGCTTTCCACTTCTTCTTTCTTTTCTCCTTGCTCTTGCTTGCAGTGGGTTGGGATGGTCCCCCAACTTCTGGATTTCCATTCTTTCCTGTAGCTTCAAGATGAGTAGCTTGTACAGATACCTCATCTATACTAGTGGGATTAAACATGAGGATGGTATGCCTCATGTAGCTGTGTAGACCACCAATGTACTTCAAAAGAGTCTCTAGTGAGTCTAATGACATCCCTAGAATCAATGCTCTCTTTCTAAACTCTTGAGTGTACCCTTGCACACTTTTCCCTTTCAACTACCGAAGAGTTTGCCAACTCATCATGGCATGTTGCATGTAGGCCAATAGATAGAACTGCTTCTTGATTGCAGAAACAAAGTCACTCTTGACAGAGATAATCTTCCCATGTCTCTTCATGTTAGCTTGGGTTCTGCCTTCCCACCAAACCAAGGCAGTGCCTCCTAGGTGTGGGCTTGCTAGCTAAATTTTGCTCTTGTTTGAGTCGATGTTTTGCACTTTCTAATACACATCAATTTGTCTAATCCAATTGTCCAATTTTTCAGCATTTAGCTCTCCATCATATATAGGCAAATCAATTTAACATCTAGCTTGATCAAAGATGCTTTCTTATTATGCACAGGGCTATTAGGAGGTGTGAGAAAGCTTTCCTCTTTCCATTTTCCTTTTGAGTGGTCATGGGAATGAGACTCATCTTCTTCTTTATCTTGTTTAGAACCTGATGAATATTCATCCTTATGCTTTCTAAAGTCCCTATACATTTATTCTACCATAGACTTTACAGCTAGGAAACTCTCTATGAATTGAGGGTCTGGCCCCATAGAACCTTCCTTTAACATTGTCTTCCGAGGATAGACTCTCCCAATTTCAGGATTAGTTTTGACCAACTCTCCTTCTCCTAATTTGAGCTTTTATCTAGTGAGCATTCAACAGCTAAACCAACATAAGCTTGTCTAACCTTACAACCTAGAGCTCTGATACCACTTGATCTGATAATCACCCTATGAGTGACCTCCGTTAAGATTTATTAGATGAAGTTATTACAGACTCATATGTTGGTGTGTGTGTCTACGTTATTTAAGCAACGGATCGATCAGATTGCAAATACATAGACACTTGAAATGGAAAACAACAGAGAAACACAGTAAGTAAATACAAGAACACAAAAATTTAATAAGTAGTTCACCCTATCCTCTAGGGCTACATCTCCAGTCCAGCTCTCAGTGGTGGCCTTATTTTATTGTGTCTTGAAGTAGAGAATTACAATGAAGGAGCTCAATGTGAGTATCCTGAAATGGAATTTGCTTGGCAGGGTGGTTCTTGGATTCCCCAAGCCACTAGAGTACACAAACTCTTTTCTTACCAGCTCTATGACCTTCTGGTCTACAAGGGAGAGAGCCCAATGTGGTGCTCAGTCTGGACATATCCTCTCTGGGATGGCTTGAATCCCTCAAGCTCTCTGGTGCTTGATGCTACCTTCAGTCAGCTCGGCCCTCTGTATTCCATTCTGTTGTTACTTCACTGTCTTTCTTCTCTCTGTTCTTCCTTTCTGTATTCTGTCCTCTTCTCAGGGTTTTGGTTGTTCTTTTTTCTCTCTCTGTGTGTTTTTGTTTTTCCTATGCATGGCTTTAAGGCCATTCGTACCCATGGCTCTTCAATTCCTCTTCCACTTCCTATCGGATCACCTGCTACAGCTTCGCTTGGAGTTCCTTGTTTGGCGTCATCATCAGGATCACAGGGAGTGGCCACATGTCCTCCTGCAGCTGCGCCAATTCGCTTCGTCAGTTTAGTTTTTCTGTTACGTCATGGAAAGAGTCTTCTGCCACCTTGGCAGTCAAACTGAACATAAAATCTTTACAAACTACGGCTTAATCCCCCTTCAATTCCGCTTTCTCCATTGGGCACAATCTTAGCCGTTAAATATGGGGCCTCCATATCCGATGGCATTCTCTTGTCCTGCACGGTTGACTAGCTCAACCATTAACGCGCAATGAGTGGTGGTTTTCTCTTTCCTCCACTTGCCACACGTCGACCACTGCGTGGGATCGCTCCATTTTTTCCAATTCCTCTTACCGTTTGAGGGTGCCCCTAATCAATACCAGTGGTTTTCAAAGTGGGTCCCGCCTTTAGCGCTTTAGCCTTTATCCCACGGTTTTCCTAGCTCTCATGCGACCAAACGCTTAGAGATTCTCTAATTTGGGGTTTTTCGCCCAGCTAAGCGCTAATCACGCATCAAAAACCTCCTCCGTTTCCCAATCCGGGCCTCCTTGGGGCTAAATTCGCGTCCTGCGCAGTCTCCATGAGCCTTGGTCAGTGCGCTTTGACCGAGATCCTCGTCGTTCCATGCTGGCTGCCATTGCCACTGGTTTAAAGGTGTTTTTGATCGCTGTTGTGGATTCTTTGAAGTCTGTCCCGACCTAGTACATCCATGGCTCTGTTTAATGATTCTTTATGGATCCAATTCGAATCAAGGCAAGATAGGTGGGCCACCATATAGATGTGTCTCTGGTGATGTTACAAACATGCATGAGGTTGCGACATGGGTTGTCTTAGCCATAACGGAAGATGTATGTTGGGGTACCATAGTAGATTCAGTCATGGTTACCTGACCCAAACAAGTTTTCCACAGGAAAATCTATAGAAATTCTAACTGTAGATTAACCTAATAATGCAATATAACTAAAGAAAAATACTCTAACCTACTTCTACAATAAATTTGCGGAAGCCTAAAATATTTGAGCAAGATCAAGCTGAACACATATAACCAGAATAAGAATCAATGCACATGAAACACAGAAGAGTACTTAGGGGAAAGCCTCAACTAAAAACCCCACTATCTGTATTATCATACAAGTTGGAAATATCTCAGAATTACACCAAGCCTTAGCTCTCACAGCTAGCTAGCTCTTAGTACAATCCTCTCAAATGCTCACAGGCAAAATAGACTTCTCATAAGCCTTCTCCTCTACCCTCCAAGCTCCTATTTCCTTGTGCAGTTTCTCCTGGGTGATCCTCCTGTTACCAAGTGGAACACTGATCACTCACACCCTGTAAAGCTGCTCAATCCTCAAGGAATGAATTCCTTCTGCATGCATGAGTTTTTTTTATAGTAAAACACATGCAACTAATAGTACATTGTCCCTGAAAACCCTAGCAACCACAGCCCTGTCTTCTGCAGCAGATGTACAAACCTGCACCTCTGCAGCCTGTTGATCGCTTTACTGCACGGTGCCGCGGGTCATTCAACAAGCGGGAGACTGGTCTTTAGCTAAGAATGGCCAGTCTGGCGGGAGGGACGGAGTCCGTTCCTCCCCCATCATCCTCATCACGCAAGGCGGATTCCTCAAAGTCTTCTGTTCCTTTCAACTGGAAAAATCCCAGTATGTGATCAGAGCCCAGTACATGATTAGAACCCAGAACAGATCAATGCAATGGCAGAGATCCCAACCGTCAATGACAAAAATGACACAGATCTGGATGCGTCACAACCAAAGGCGACGTCAACCACATGCATTCCAAAGGCAAAAGAACGAATCAAAGTCGAGCTACCAAGTCATCGAATCAATGGTGAAATACAGTACCTAAAGGATCATGCACTGATTGGCAAGTTTCTTGGCTTCTGGCCTACCAAGAAGGCCCTTCACGGATGGATAGACTCTAAATGGAAGCCCAAAGGACAAGTCTCCCTATTATTAGGTCCCAAGGGTTTTTTCACAGCCATCTTTCACTGCTTGGAGGACAAGACCAGAGTATTTGAAGGTGGTCCATACTTCTTCAACTCCTCGGGTCTCTTCCTTCGTGACTGGAAACCCAGATTCAACCCGGACACGGAGGACCTCAGTCATGCTCCAGTCTGGATCCGTCTATATTCTCTACCCTCCGAATACTAGAAAGAAGAAACATTAAAAGATATTGGAAACAGCATTGGCACCTTCATCAAAGTGGCAGAAGAAACCAAAAATATAAGATTCACCTCCTACGCCAGGATCTGCGTTCAAATGCATCTCAAAAAAACTCTTGCATACATGGTAAGTCTCTTTCACGATGATTATGAATGGAATCAACCTTTAGATTATGAGCACATTCCTTTTCATTGCCGCAAATGCCACGAGCATGGCCATCTCTTTAGAGAATGCCCCCTGAATACTCAAGTCAAAATTGATGGCAATGAAGCTAATAAAGATTCAGATGGGTTCACAAAGGTGACCTCTCGCAGAAGGCATGTCAAAAATCACTCGGCTGCCCCCTCTAGCCCTTCGAATACCGAAACCCAAAATCGTGTCCACATCCTTACCCCTAGTGATACCACTGTCAAGCCCCCGCAAACCTCTCAAGCCTCTCCCGACCCTTCATCCTCGTCCAAGCCTAGCAACCCCCCTAAGGATCCATCTGACCCTTCGACATCCAACCTCTCTCCCCCCTTGGATGCGAAAATCCAAGATTCTGCAGCAGATACTCAACCCTCAGCCATGGATCTTGATGCAGCCTTAGCTCTGAGCTTACAAGAAGGGAGCTCAAACGATCCTCAGAACATCCCTATCATAATGGAGGAAGATCCCGAGACCGTGAGTCTAGATGGGTTGGATATCCTCAAATTAGATGCAGCATGTAGGCAGAAAGAATACAGCTCCATACCTCCCTAGGAAATAGATAGATTGGAAGGAGTACTCACCAAGGCGCAACACAATAAGTGTCTGGGCATACAAGCAGGCAGTCCTTGGGATGGTAAGAAAATACTCAAAGAAACCAAAAAAAGAGGGCACAAAACTGATTTGCAGAGAAATATTATTCTAGGTGAGATCTTAATGGAATCTGGGAGATTCCCAAAGTTGACAAAGTTCTACAAGCCCAAACATCATAGTTCCTCATGAAGCTCATCTCATGGAACATAAGAGGGCTCAATAGCCCCTCGAAACACCATATGTTAAAAACCATGATTCAGTTAGAGAAACCAGCAATTGTTTTTCTACAGGAAACAAAAAGTACTAATGTCCTTCTTGAAAAGATCCTACGCAAGGCTTGGCCGGGAAGTCAGTCTGTAGCTGTAGATGCGAATGGAGCCTCAGGGGGACTTGCTATAGTCTGGAATCCGCAGCTCCTAACTCTGCAGGATTTTCATGCCTCAAGAAATTTCATTCAAGCAACATTTCATATCCTTGGAACGGAGCTGCATGGCCTACTTACCAATACCTACTTCCCGCAAGACTTGCCTCAAAAATTAGAAGTGCTGGAGGCACTTACAGAGCTCAACGCAACTAGATAGCACCCTCTCTGGATTAGCAGGGGAGACTACAATATCATCACAAATCTAAAGGAAAAAAAGGGAGGGAGAATGCGACTACAAGAGGACAGCACAAGCCTCAAGGAGTTCATACAAACAAATCAGCTCATTGATGTTCAAACTTCAAATGGTATGTTCACCTGGACAAACAAACGAAGAGGATCACACCATATTGCTTCCAGATTAGACCGCTTCCTCATCTCCGACAATGCCATTCACATGGGAGGCGAGTTTCACGCCTCCATTCTGCCCCAAGGCGGTTCTAATCATTGGCCCATCATGCTCCAATGGACACGTCCAGGGAAACAAGGTAATCGCCCCTTCCGCTTTGAATCCTTCTGGTTCACTCATCCAGAATTCAAAGAAATGGTGCAAGCTGTTTGGAAGTCTTTTACTCCCCCAACAGGAGCAAAAATGTTTCAATTTCAACAGAAGCTTAGACACCTCAAGCAAGTACTCAAGGCCTGGAACAAATCAAAATTTGGCAACATTCTGGAAGCGCCGAAGAGTCCGGAGCAGTACATGTGCGCTCTTCAACAAAAAATCATATCAGAGGGAAGGACAGATGAATTAGCAGATAAAGAGCACACCCTCTGGACAGAGTTAGAAGCCCGAAGGCTACAGGATGAAATCCTATGGAAGCAAAAGTCTCGAATCAGATGGCTAAAAGAGGGTGAAAAGAACACAAAATTCTTTCACCGATCCACCATCCAACGAAGGATGCACAACAACATAGCCTTCATCAACAACAATCAAGGGAGAAGATTAGAAAAGCATGACAATATTGAGAAGGAATTCAAAGACTACTTCCAGGAAGCACTCAAAGAACTACCTGAAAGTCGTGCTTCAGCCATCAAATCGGTCACACAGCACATCCCAAAGATAATCACGGATGATCAGAATCACAATCTCCTAAAATAAGTCACCATGCAGGAAGTCGAAGAAGCTATCGCCCAGCTAAAAGATGGTAAGGCACCGGGACCTGATGGTTTTACAGCCAATTTCTTTCACGAATTTTGGGATTTGATCAGTGCTGAAGTGTTAGCCTTGGTGGAAGAATCTCGGTCCATGCACTGGGTCCTTCCCTCCCTCAATTCCACCTTCATAGCTCTTGTCCCCAAAGTCGAAGATGCTAACAAGCTAGACAAATACAGGCCAATTTCCCTCTGCAATGTCATCTACAAGCACATATCCAAAGTGGTGGCCAATAGACTAAAACCTCTCCTCCCCCTTCTCATCCTCCCAGAGCAAACAGGCTATGTTGAGGGGCGTCAGATTATGGATGGCGTTATCTTATCTAATGAAGTGATCCACTCTTTAAAACTTCTCAAAAAACCTAGCATGATAATGAAGCTTGATCTATCTAAAGCCTTCGACAAGCTAAGTTGGGAATACATTCAGCAAATGTTGATAGCCTTCGGATTCAGCGCAACCTGGACTCGCTGGGTCATGAACCTTATCACCTCCCCTTGCTTCTCGGTCCTCCTTAATGGCTCCCCATCTACTCCCTTCCGTCCTTCAAGAGGCATTCGTCAAGGGGATCCCCTCTCCCCCTTCATTTTTGTTCTCATGGCGGAACGTCTTAGTCGCCTCCTCCATCATGCTGTTTCCTCGCAAGCAATCAAAGGTTTGAAGATCCATGGTCTCCAACCGTTATTGCATCAGCAATTCGTGGATGACACGATGCTCTTTGGCCACCCCTACTCTCAAGAAGCCAAAGCCTTCAAAGCTCTGTTATCTCTTTTCTCTGAAGCCTCTGGAACCTCGATTAATGCCTCTAAATCCCAGCTCTTCTTTTTCAATACCCCTGTCTCCACTCAACGTAATATTGCTCGTATTTTGGGTTTCTCTATAGCTGAGCTGCCCTCCAAGTATCTGGGTGCACCTCTCATGGCATCGGCCCTCAAGTACGCTTCATGGCGTACACTGCTGGATAAACTGGAAGCGTGACTGTCATCTTGGACATACAGGTCGCTCAATATAGCCATTCGGCTTACTTTGATCAAATCAGTCCTCCAAGCAATGCCTTTATACCTTTTCTCCATACTAGCGGCTCCCAAATGGGTGCTCAAGGCCATCCGTAACCTGCAACGGGGCTTCCTATGGGGATCCAATGGACTCAACAGGAAATGGGCCCTTGTGAAGTGGAATGAGGTTTGTCAATCAAAATCCAATGGAGGATTAGGCATAAGGGACCCCATACAAAGCAACAATACGATGGGAGCAAAAATCTGGTGGCATTGGCTAGTCAAGCCGCACATCCCCTAGGCAAAGTTGTGGCAAGCTAAATATGCGCCTGGCAGTCAATGGGAGGAGCTCATCCGAATCTGTCTGAACATTTCAAGATCCCTGATTTGGAATTCAGCTAAAATACACAGCGCCTTTATACAAGATTACAGTTTTTGGGAGATTCATTCGAGGACATCAGCGCGGTTCTGGGAGGACTCGTGGCAGCAACTACCAAAACTTGCCACGATCTTCCACAAACCTCTATGGCGGAACTACATGCAGCAATCCAATATATCTAAAGTCTCTCAATTTTGGCAGTAGCAAGACGCTCACGATTTCCAATCATGGAAACCAGCTAGCTCTTGGCAAACCGACTGGCAAGGAGAAACTTATGAAGAAATTGATCAGGAACTAAATCAAAGGAAAATCACTCCCTCTATTCAGCCGGACAAACTAAGATGGGGTCACACCTCAAGAGGGGTCTTCACCACTAAAGAAGCATATTCCATATGATATGATCACAGTACCACAGAAAAGGATCAACTATGGATTCATATATGGCAGTCCAGGTTATGGCCCAAAATATCCACCTTCTTATGGCTCCTAAGCAAATGTCGCATACTAACCTGGGATAATTTACAAAGAAGAGGATTCATAGGTACCTCGAGATGCCCCAACTGCGCCAATCAGGAGGAATCCATCATGCATCTTATGGAGACCTGTCCTCTAGTTGCTCATCTCTGGGAACGCGTGGACCAATGCAACAACAAAACACGGGACAGGCAAAGGGACATAGCAAACATTCTCAGATCTTGGCCCAAGCAGCTGTATCAAAGCCCCATTTTGAACGCCCTATGGAACCTCCTTCCAGGCTTTCTATATTGGGCATTGTGGAAAGAAAGGAATAACAGAGTCTTCAACGACAGAAGAAGATCTATGGAAATCCTTTGGCTTCTCCTAAAGCATAATCTACAAGAAACGTTGGCACTTAGATCATGGACAGAAAATGATTGGCCAACCTCACCCTATGAACGAAGCATCTGGAATTCCTAGAAACTAAACATCTCATATTCCATGTGAAGTATTCCTAGCAATCCTCTCAAGGTTATCTCCCCATCTCATTGGTCCCCCCCTGCAAAAGATACTTACAAACTGAACTTTCATGATGCCGCTAAAGGAAATCCAGGTCCATCAGGCTATGGAGGCGTATTCAGAAATGCTAAAGGAGAAGTAGTACAAATCTACTATGGATCGACCGGAACTAATACCAACAATGTGGTGGAGTTAGAAGGAATGTGGAAAGGCATCAGTGTGGTAGATCAACACAACTTCTATCCGTTGGAAGTGGAGGGAGACTCCCTGATTCTCATCAATGCAGCTACTAGAATCCAAGCAGGGACCTCAGCTACAAAAATAGCCTCCAGCTGGAGACTTCTCACCAGGCTAGAAACATTAGAAGAAAGGCTCCGACGCCCTAACAGTATCATTTTCAAGCATGTTAGGCGAACAGCCAATAGAGTTGCAGACAGATTGGCAATTCAAGGGGTGAACCAGCATAGTCCTCACTATACAGGGACTCTCCATGAAGCAAAGGAAACACATCTTCAACAGGATTGCCACTCCTTGGCGCTCCAGGATCTTCACCTCCCGGATGCGGGTGTTTGAAGGCAAGGGAAGTACGGGGGCGGGCTTCCCACTGGCCAAGTGGCAGCCCAGCCCCGCCACTTGTACACAGCCATTTAAGGCCTGCCACCCCTTTCACATCGACATGAATTCGAGCCATAAACTTCACTGCATATCAGCCACCCTTGGCATTTAGCTCCGCGTACGAAGGGTTCTTTCGGCTTCCGGGAGGCAGAGACAGCGTTTGGGTGCGCTCATGGCGCGGAATGTGGCCGAGCAATATAACTACAGAGCCAGGGTAGAGGTAAAGTGTTTTATTCATGCTATTTGGTCTGCGTCCCTGTTATGGCTTAACGTGGATTGTTGTGCGCAGCTCTGTGTAAGCCATAGAGAGCCTCACAGGAAAAGGCACAGATCGGCGTTCCCTATAGTGCAGGCGCCCTCTACGTCTCATGTCCATTGTGCTCATCTTTCCATCGTTAAGAAGCTCCCCCACAGCCGCCGTCGTAGGTTAATTCCTTTGCTTGCAAGTCTGACTGTCTGGGTTTCTCCTGGTAATTTTCCCGTGCATTGCAAGTCTTTTCCTCTTGCTCCTGTAACTTACAGCGCCATCCAACCTTCCGTTCTTCGGCCCTGTCTTCTGCCGTCTTGCTTCTGCTCCCTGCACATCATCTCAGTCACTTCCAGTCAGCCATGCCTCGGGAAAGGCTTTGCCTCAGCAGCCGCAGAGGCGAGTCTCGAGGAGGCACAGGCGGCAAAGCCAACCCGACACGTTCCTCTGACTCTTTGTCAGATGAAGCCCGCAGTTCCCGGCGAGGTCGCGGGAGGGGTCGTGGGCATGCTCGAGCCTCTCTCTGTGAGCATATCTCACACCCCACCTCAAGGTTTAGCTTCCCGTGCCTTCTGGACAGTGATACATATTATGTATTGGTTAAAATTGAAAAATGCGAGAGGTCTGTCCCCCAACCAGTTGCAGAGGAGCACAGGCCTCCTGTTCCAGCCTTGGGACAACTAGCTCCGCCTCCTGTGCAAAGAATTTGTCAATCCGTTCCGCCCCCAGCACTGGTTCTGGGTCAGAGTAGCCGGCTAGAGATATCAGGAGGTGCAGCGGCGGGTCCAAGTGCACCGGCAGAGGGTGACGCGCCCTACACGGACTCAAGCGAGCCGGATCCATACAATTGCAGGGTGGTGGAGGAACAGCCATCCACCTTCGTGGATGACTAAGCCAACTCCCAGGACTCGCGGAGGGCGGGTAATGATATGTAATTTTGTTAGTCGGGTTGGTCTTGTTCTTTGTTTCCACAGTGCTACTCTTTTTGTACAGCTGAAGCTATGCTCAGCTCTAGGCATGACAATTTCAGTTTTTCAATGCACTGTTGTCTATGGCTTTCTAGTTCGAAGAAAATAGTCTGGGAAAGGGATCTATTGCATCTGTAAGGGGAAAATGTTTATGTTCCTGTCAATGTTTCTGTACAGTCAGTTGGTTCTACAGACAGGTTTTGTCACAATGGTCTGTCTAGATAGGTGTTTCAAGATGACAAATCCATCTCTGAATGGTGATATCTGAGGCTTGCCTCATTGTAATTTTTTGAAGCTTTTTGTACCATAATAGAATTAGCCTAACTTACAAAAAAAAAATAGTACATTTTCCCTATCTTTAATCTCAACTGGGTCTTTCTCAGAATAGACATGCATAAGTTAATGATGAGAGAATCTTTAGTTAGCTGGAGTACACTAGTTGAGTGCATGCATGCATCAACTGACTGATAACTCACAATTAGTTCCTCAAATAGTTTGGAACTATTTTAACTGGACTTAACTCAGTAAACTGAGCTAACTAATTACAACTCAAATATACTAATCTTACTCTCCTTAATTCATCTTATCTCCTTAATTTAAGGGATAACTATTGCATGACTTCAAAAAGACTTCTACCTTGAATTTCTCTAACTAATTAACTCAAGATGAATTAATTAATTATTTTTCAAGCAGTTGGTGAGACTAAATTCGAATTTTAATTCACAATTTTAATTCATAGACAAATTAAAATTGGAATATTCTTGTTGCCACATTTCAACAAACTCAAAGGTGATTTGAAAGGAAATGAATCAGATAAATGAGCTTGCGACAAAGTATGAGGAGGAGGAAGAGAATAAGTATAATAAATATGAAGCCCTCTCAAATGAATAGGAGAAGAGGGGTGGGGTTCTTCCTATGGAATCTCTTCGATACTCACGCGGCCAGGTGGAAGGGGTTCACTGTTGGGTCTAAGATAAAAATATTGCAGTTGAATCTAAGACAAAGGAAGAGAAGAAGAAGGTCCTGAAGTATCATGTACAGTTAATTGAGGTACTTCTAGTTGTACAACTTCCAGTTCAACTCTTTCTGATTGAATAAAATCAGGTTCAATGACCTCAAGTAGTGAAAACTTAGGCACTTCAGTTTCGACTGTGTCAGACTCACTGGCAAGAGTAAAAGTAATCTTAGGCTCAGTACTCATAGGGATAGATGATACTAGTAGATCTACCTCAGATGGAGGATGAGAATGAGTATCTTCTGAAGTACTAGATTGGGTAGTCTACATTTTCTTATGCTTTTGATGATGACCAAGAGTTTCCTTTGGATGAAACAAAGGCTTATTTTTCATTCTACATGTATGACAGAGTGGGATATCTTGTTCTTCCATGTGGTCTTAATAAATTTTAAAAACTATAACAAAAACAAAACAAAAAGGGTAGTCTAGGCAAAGGGTCTACCAAGCAACCATGAATTGCAATATACAACCTTGGAGAACCAAGGGTTTACATACAGGTAGGAAATCTCCCCGAATGTTATGTTCAGTGTATCACAATTATACAAGGTGGCTGACTCAGTTACCTATGGTGAGGTTAGAAACCTATGGTGGACTTCCAAAATATACTTGATGGTATGTGGAAGTGCAATTCATGTTAATTTTGTCTAATGTGTAACCGTATCATGAGAGTGTTACCATATAATTTTAATGTGTGGAGTGCCATCTAATATACTTGAAAGTATGTGGAGAAAATCCTGATACACTTATGTATGTGGAATGAGATTTCACCCCTGGGATGAAACACTAGAAAAAAATGACAACTCCTATGGTTAAAGATGTTGGAGCATGTCTCTAGTGTAGACCTCTAAATGTTTGCGCTAATGTTACAAATTCTCCTTACATTGATTCAATAAATTTTATAGTTGATATTGAATTATGTTTTGGTTTTCAAAGTTCACCACGAATTTCACTTGAATATCCTAAAAATGCAATCTAGCATGATGAAATGAAACTTTTCAATTCAATGAAAATCTATCTATGGGAGGGAAGAGAACAAAGAGTATGCAATGTACAAGATGGAACAAACAAAGTCTATCAAGTGCAATTCCCTTAATGAAACTGTTCCAATTCCAATTCAAGCAAAAAACCCTATACACAATGCAACGATATTTTTATTTTTGATTCCACTTTATTTTAGGAATGATATAAAAACTAAGATATATGTTCAATCACTCATAAAAGAAACTATTTAGAATGATGACTATAACACCAATTATTTCAAGAACTTAATGATCAAACAATCAGTTTGCTAATGACCTAATGACAAGAATAAAGGAAAATCTAAACAAATTATCATCAAAGGCATTCAAAAAGAAAAAAAGATGATGTGTTTTGAGGGACTCAAACACAATCAGGGATACAAGGAAGAGCAGTTGGAACAAGGCTGATCAGAGAGAAAATCACCAGAAGATAAATTTTGGCATGGAATAGTGGTTAGCACAGGTGAAAAGGGGGCACTAGTGGTTTGCAACACAAGTGTAGAGAGGGCCAGGGAGTGTTGCAATTCTCTATGTGCATACCAAGGGGTGTGCTGATCAAGGTTAAGGCTACTTTCCAGCACAAAAACTCAACGAAAGCTAAATGAAATGTCTTCCTAGGGTCAATTCAGGTTGAGTGAGATAGTTAAAGTAGAAACAAGAGGGAAAAAAAGAACAAAGAACAAGGAAATCACCAAGGGAATCAATTGATCCCCAATATGTTCCCCAATTTGTTATGCTAAATTTATAACTGGAGACAAAGGTATCTTGCCTAGACCTGGTGGACTAGTCTATAACAATAGAAAGCAAGGAATATGATTTTTTCCTTAGAGAAATTGGAGAATGGAGAGAAACCTACTTGGGATCTATCGCAAGCTTCGTTCTCCTCTTGGTTTGTACACTCCAATCCTAGCTCAGATCGCTATAATTAAAACCTGCACATTCAATCAACACAAACCAAAGATCTATGACATCTATGTAGCATAATTTGATTACTTTATTTCATGGATCAACATCGCATAAAAATATATGAATGTAAGCATAACATAACACATATATAGGAAAACAATATACTCCTTGTATTAATATAAATGGAGAGAGATTACAGCCAAATATAGGAGTTCATCTTATGAAGATCTCTCCAGTTTGACTTATCTTTCCTCGTCACAATGAACTCCTCTATGTTACCCTAATGCATAGAATGATGAATCTCTTGTGATCAAAGCAACAAGATAAGGGCATGATAGGTCTACAAAAGCCAACCCTTAGCTTGTGGAAGGCAATAAATACATAGGAGAGGGAGGTAGTTTAGGAATTCTTATCCATTTACCAATCTAGGCTTGAGATCCACTTAAGCAGGGAGGATGAGCTCAAGGGATAAGAGGTGAATTATCGAAGGTAGGATCCGAAGTTCTTATCTGAGATAAATGGTTAGAACGACCTATGGAAGCTTCTAGAAGAGGAAGCTTCGAGATTCTTTTTTTTTTCCCGAATTTCTAGAATCAACACACCCCACCAAGGAGCAACCTATAGTTGATCAGTGAAGGTGCATAAGGGTACAACATGCCCTGTAATGTTGGTCCCTAAAGGGCCAAGGTGCGTTGGGCCTTGTTAGCACTCCAGGAAACTCTCCTAGGGTGTAGCTTGGAGATGCCTAGTAACATATAAATCTTCATTATCATTCTCTGAACTATTGGAATGGATTGGGGTTTGGATCAAGTCAGATGATTGTTTCAACTCTGTTTTCACTCCAGACATGCATGAACACCCTCAGCTTGACAAGGCTTTAGACCACTAATGCTGAATAGTTTATAGATTGAATGGATAGATGGAGAATACTGACTGTACCAGTATATGCATACATAAACATATATGAATGGCTAGCTATGGAAAGTAAATGAAGCTTGCAAATCTAATTTATCAACGCAGAGATAAGATGACAGTTATCTGGCATTAGACACAGAAGAAAACATGAATAACCTATTCAAGTGCAAGCTTAGAATAGAGGAGAAGATGGCAATTGAACATGTAACAACAAAAGAAGCTTGTATTATTGGAATGAAGATGAGACGCTGAGAGGAACAAAGTATCCACAGTCTCCCAAAAGTTGAACCTCTATTCCTTCTAACTTTCAGCCATTTATAGGATTTTTACAATGCTCTCGAGCTCTCTAGGGCTCGTGATGTCTTAATCTATCCCCTTTGGCTTCTAACTACTTGATGCCATAATTAGACAAGCATGAGCACAGGGACTCTATTTCTAACAAACACAGTAACCAAATTCTGGTCACTTTGCTACACTGTTAGGTGGCTCGCACGTGCTGTGATGTTCCACAATCATTTATGTTAATTTGGCTACATCGTGTTGTTGTTTTTCCCCTTTCAGCCATGGATTCCGTTATTTCAGTTCAATTGTCCGACTGTCACAAATATTGATAAAGTTAACAACTTTCCTCCCTGGGTGACTGATGGGAAGTGGGGCACGGGGGCATATGGGTCGTTGGATGGGATGGATTGATGGTCAAGTGGCAGAGGGTGAACTACGGTGATTTTGAATGAGGGCCATTGGATCGAGAGAAATGGACAGAGGAGATCAATCGCCGAAGGCCTAAATTCGTGGCGGGAGCGAAATAAGTTTGAGCCGTCAGATCTCAAATGAGTAGATCGAATGGCTATTAGGTGGAGGAGGTGCTCGAAAGTTAACACCTAGGAGCAGTTTCATTTGAGTGAGAATGGTTTCTATCGGGCGGTAAGCGGTAAAGGTCGGAGCCTACCCAATGCCATTCATCGGGCACCACGTAGCAGCGAAGGAGAGAGAGGAAACTGCCTTTATCGGGCGGGTATCCCTCTCACTTGTTGCCCGAGCGATATGCGTGATGGCCATTAGATTTGGCGGAAGTGATCTAATGGTGAAGATTGATCGAGCAAGTAACATCGGTCAAGTGAAGCGCGGACCGTCAGATCTGCAGGAAGATTGACAGCGGGGGAATACAGAGGTAAGGGATGTCCTCAAGAAATGTGCAAAGGGCGCATATGGGAAGAAAGGTAAGGTTTTTGGGGAGAAATGGGTTAATTTACGTAGGGCCAATGCAAAAGTGGGTTTTGTCAGGATGTGAGGGTTGGGTTAGGATATGAGTGAACGAGAATGAGAGTGGAGTGATGCACCATGTGGGGACCTTTCCATGACAACAAAACAGACCATTTCATTCCTTTAGCCTTGAAAATAGCAGTGCTGCACCTCGAGGCTAACAGGCCTAAAAAACACTAAAATGATGCAATTAAGGGCATAAAATTTGGGATTCATAAGACTCTTGGTTAAGGCTTTATGTAGGGATGATAACAAGGTGTTAATGGATGATGATTGATACAATTTCTAGGCCTATTGACCATATGCAACAAAATGACCTATAACACTTACGGTACTCAAGTTCTACAAATTAAATAGCTTAATCTCAAGTTTTTAGAAATCTATGGCGAACTTTGATTAGAATTAATGAGAAAAAATGACATGAAAAAAGTCATTTCGTCTATTTAAGTTAGACTACGCCTTATTAAAATATTACAATTTATAATGTCACTTATATTATGAGTTTTTAAGTTTTAGCTTAATATGTTTCAGAATGTTTATAATAAGATAAATTTAAAATTTTTAAAAATAAATGATTATTTATAAAGTTTATTATATAATTTATTTTTTACTTTCATAGATGAAAATTTAAAAGTGTGTAATATTAAATTTAATATATGAATTTAAAAAAATTAAAAGTAGTTTTTTTAAAAATATGTAGTTATTAAAAATAGTGTTCTCTATATATGAGATTATTAATCTTATTTATATATATATTATATTATATATTATATATATAATATAATATTATTATTATTTATATTATATATATAGTAATATAGATATAGTTAACCGTAACCTTAAAAGTTATAAGCCCCAAGGGATAGTTAACTTGTTGAGCCCTCGTTGTTAAGTACCTTGCCTATTGGGAAGTCATGAGGTCAAATGTCTCGATGCCCTTGGAGTTAAGCCTGATATATTAGGTTGCCTTTGATGTATGTGTGTGGATTACTATCCATGGACACAGTGATCACTCAATGACCCCAAACCATGGTTGCCTACAAAAAAAAAAAACCTTAGAATTTATATTTACGTATGGTAAATAATTGGAATGAAAACATAACATTATTAAAAACAAATTATTTTTGTAAGATTATTTTTTTTGGAAAAGCACTGTGTTTGTAATTTTACTTTCTCCAATGCTTTGGGTGGACACTCCTCACATCATCGAGCATATAAAATCTTTGAAATGATGTGAAAATATAAGATAAAAATATCCTAAAATTAACATTTTAAAGAGAGTTATAAATATTAAAATTTAATCTTTTAATTTAATTTTAAAAAATCTTACACAAATTTAAAAATAAACTTTTAATTTAATTTTAAAAGAAGAATTAAAGAATAACAATTAATTTAAAAATATTTAAATAGAGAATCAGAATTCATAAACAAGTAGTCTTTCTAATGGTTAGGTGGGGAGGTTTGGTCCCCATAGATCTCATGGTCCAATCCTAGGTAGGACTATGTACACCTTAGAGCTGCTCTAGGTGTGATTTCTTCAAGTGAAACAAAAATGTGACTTTTTGGAAAGTGTTCTAGTTTATTTTTTGATCTAATTTGTCTAGAATCTGACAGGGATTCATTGAAATCACAAGTTTGACAAGAGAACTCTTCACAATCGAAGTGCGTCATAAGTTTTTTAGGGTGTTGAATCCTTACATGTAGTAAAAAAACCAGTTTAAACAACACAAATCAAGATTTTTCCACAAATGTTTTCATCAGATTCTAGCCAAAAACTCAAAAAGTATAAAAGCTTTGAGGTGATGTGGATGGGTGTCAGGAGGAGAATAGATAGAATGGGGAGGAAATTAATTCATTATGAAAAATTGAATTAATTATTAAAAGTGAGGCAAATTTCTTGAATGATCAAGAGTTATAGGAGAAAAAAATATGAAATATATTATAAACAGGGAAAAGGTCCTAAATTTAAGATTTTAAAAATACTTATAGATATTAATAAACTTTTAATTCAATTTAAATAAAATTATAAAATATTAAAAATTAAACTTTTAATTAATTTAAAAAATAAAAGAAGAAAATTAGAGAATAATAGTGACTTAAAAATATTTAAATAGATAGTTAAGATTCATGATTTCTTTTTTTTAATAACCATTAAAAATTATAATTTAGAATTAAACTAAATTTTTAATTGACAAGTAAAATATTATAATATTTAAAGCAATAACAGAAAAATGGAACAAAAATGAGAAAGATAATAAATACAAAATTTAAAAGGAAATCAAAGAATGATTAACAATTGAAATTAAAGAGAAGGCTAATTAGGTTCCAACGAAGGGGGCAAATAAAAAGGCACTGAAAAAGAGAGGAATTATTGGGATATGTGATGGATAACATGCTTCCAAGAATAACTAAGACACCAAAGAAAGAGAGGAAATATTGGGATAGGCGGTGGATGACATGCTTCCAAGACTGACTTAGCTTGTAACCATCTTCTCTATTGAAATTGTTAGGGTGCTTTTCAATTTCAAGAGCTTCTTTAACGATTCGATGATTATGATAAAGGACAAATGCTAAGATCCTAGCTTGATAAAATCAGATAATATGTTGAGTTTTGAATGAGTGCTTGACAATGGTTGACTTAGAAATGCAATTATGGGAAGTAACTACTACGTGATCTTTGAGGCAGGCCTGGAAGGATCTACCAGTTTGACTGATGTAGGATTTATTACAAGAACAGGGAACATGGTAAACATCTAAAGGTTTAAAGGAGTATGATTAATTCTCACCTGACTAGAATAAGCGTTTAAGAGTTTTGTAGGGTTTAAATACAACTTTTAATTTTTTCTTAGATAAAATATTAGCAATTTGATCTGCAGTCCCCTTAATATATGATAGAGTAACGACAACATTAGGGGGGATATGGCTCCAAGTATTTAGGTTTAGGGTTTTTGGCATTATAAAAATATTTATTTATTTGAGAGGTGGCATATCCATTGACTTTGAAGGCTTGCATTAGGCCATGATTATTCTTTGCTAAGAAATTGAGCATCAAACATTCCAATGGCTCAAGAAATATGGGTCTTAAGGACAACAAATTTCTAGGAAGGGTGATGATGAAAAATGACCATGAATATATCGATCAGTGTGGGTATTCTTCCTATAAACATAGTGGGTTAGAGAACCATCAAGAAGATGGTTTACAAGGACATAAAGGAAGGGAAGGGACTTATCCAATTCTATATCCATGGGGAATTGAATATGGGAAGAAATGTTATTAATATGGGCATGGAATTTATGGACCAAACGTAAGCATGTGGCTAGATGACATATGTGAAATCTATAAAGCAAAACCAACACTTTGGCTTTAGATGCCAAGAATTTAAGGATAAGGTTTCGATGTGTCCCATAAATATATTAGCCACAACCAAGGATAAGGCAGATTCTATAACTCTCAGTATTGTAAAGCACCCTAGCAATTTCAACAGGGAAGATAGTTACAGGCTAAGCCAGTCTTGGAAGCATGTCATCCATCACCTATCCAAATAATTCCTTTCTTTGGTTGTCACTATTTTGTTTCCATCCCGTTGTTTGAACCTAATTAGTTTTCTCTTTAATTTTAATTAATCACTCTTTGATTTCCTTTTAAATTTTGTATTTATTATCTTTCTCCTTTTTATTTTGTTTCTTTATTATTACTTTAAAATAATATCATCATTTAAAAAAGAAATTATTTTAATTCACATCTAATTTTAATTATCAATTTAAAAAATTTATGTTCTAATTTATAATTTGTGAAATTAAAAATTTATATCTTGATCTCCAATTCTTCTTATTTAAATATTTTAATATCACTATTATTCTCTAGCTTCTTCTTTTTGTTTTTAAATAACTTTAAAAGTTTTAATTTTTTAATATTTATAAGTCTCCTTAAAAATCTTTATTTAGGAACCTCTTACTCCTGCCCTTAATATTTTCTTCTCCTAAACCCTTGATCGATTCTTTCCTCCCTTTTTTTGGATATCTATTTCCTTTTTTAAGAAATTTGTCTCATTTTTAATAATTTATCATAGTTAATTCAA